>JAZGTK010017129.1:0-12405 GCA_036877625.1 Ambastaia sidthimunki
GAAATTCTTTACCAAACAGTCGACATGTTATCACAGCAGTTATCACAGCATACATCACAGGAGTTATCACAGCAGTTATCACAGGAGTTATCACAGGAGTTATCACAGCAGTTATCACAGCAGTTATCACAGCATACATCACAGCAGTTATCACAGGAGTTATCACAGCAGTTATCACAGCAGTTATCACAGCAGTTATCACAGCTGATAACTAATGCACTGCAAGTGTAATATTATGTCTGTAAGTACATACTGAACCTCACTGAGTGCTTGACTGTTGCATCTGATCCACCTCAGTGTCGTACAGTAATGCTTTCCATCACGTCAAATTCAACATCAACTCCATAATGCAAACAGTCCCAACAGGAAACAGGCTTTTAAAGAGGCTCACAGACAGCGGCTGATGGCAAAAGCCTCAGAGGAGCGTTCTGTGGGTGTGGACCCTAAACCCTCCTCTCACGCTGGCACTCCAGACAACCTTGTTAAGCCGAGGCTTGAGAGCTCTCATTTATTCCCGCAAAACCCCGGAGAGATACGAGGAAACAACACTCGAATGGCTGCCTGACTACAAAATTATAATAAAGAAAACCAGACGCAGGCCGTGTCAGGGTCATAATAATCCCTGAGAAGGATTCCGGAAAGCGGTCTGCTTTCCGCCCGTACGTACGGCAACGCCGAGAGGAAAACTTCCTTGTGTGTTAGCGAGAAGAGTTTACGAAGCGCTAAAAATAACATGGAAGCAAAAAAACACGGATTGGCGCAGGAGACGGTGGGACTCGGCATGTGTGTGGGAGATGGAAAGGTTTGGAGCTCACGGCCATTTTTTTTCCCGTTCTGTTTTCTTCAAAAAGTCCTCCTCAGTGGATGCGGTGCGCCACAAAAAAAGCGACAACCGCTCTTAACGTACACTTAAATGAGCCTCAGGATGGCCTATGGGATGTGTGTAGACGTCTTAAAACCAGCTCTGCTGAGAGCAGGATGTCTCAGACCATCAAAATACACACAGAGAGACGCTTTCCTGACCCTGTGCTTGAAGGTAAACATGATGTTTACTCTGGCCGGGCGGACGGGTTATCGGCGCATACAAACTAGAATGCGCTAAACAACAGCACCGTTTTTTGTGGTCCTGGACGCAGTGATTCATCAAACGATGATAAAATGATCGAGAAAAGCATTATTACCCGGCGCATTTCTGCACGTGGTGGAGTCAAGCATGCATTCAGCATTTTAAAGAGCCGATTCAGGTGCCTGGATTGCAGTGGGGTTGCAATTCTGTGCAGTCCCAGCAAAGTATGACAGATTGCGCTAGTCTACTGTATCCTGCACAAACTAGCACTGAGAACCAGGAAATGGTGAAATGCATTGAAGAAATTTGCATAATTTGCATAATTCCTTCAGTGTGCCTATTGGTGAAACGATGCATGCAAATAGATGCGCTAACAGCGAACGCAACTCAATCTAGCGGGAAAAAAAGGAAAAAAAAACTGTAATTTTTCATGGATTATAAAAAAGAAAATAATTAGAAATGTTCACTTCTCAGAAAATGTAAAAATAAAGATAATTTTAGATGTTGAACTATATATATATATATATATACATACATGTATATGTGTGTGTGTGTGTGTATATATATATATATGTGTGTGTGTGTGTGTGTGTGTGTGTGTGTGTGTATATATATATATATATATATATATATATATATATGTGTGTGTGTGTGTATATGTATGTATCACTTCATCCAGCTCATTATCCAATCAGGTGCAGTTATTGGCAGATCTATCAGCACATATAGATATGCTTTGGCACGAACTACGCGTGAACGTTTGCCCCGCGACTGATAAAACAGACACAGATGAGAAAACTGCTGATGGACAAGTGCACAAGACAGCCAGAAAAACTGATATATCAAGAAAGCACAAGGGAGCAAACTAATGAATCAAACAGGACACTGTATCTAGGACACTATATTCCACCAAATCCCTTTGTTCAGCTCTACCCTGAACAAACACCAAGAAAAGCTTCACAATAGCTGTGAACGCAAATTTATCCCACAACCCTGATGGCTACAGCACTCGTAAAAGCTTATCCCAGCATTTATAGGAAGCTTGTTGGTCAGACGAGACAAAGACACTTTGAAAAAGCATTTTTGGCCTTAGGTAAAAACTAGTGGACATATTGCTAAATCTGGTCACTTCACAGACCGTTCCCAACAAGGGCCGCTCTGACTTTCCCGCGGTGAATGATTATCAAACGGGCCATTGTTTAAACTGCAGAAGTACGCAGAAGTGATCTTTGGAGCTAATGTCACGGTGTTGGGAGCAAATATTAGACGGGGAGGAGCCCGGTGCAAAATAAAGCCGCTTTCTGTGGCCTGTTTGTGATAGAAGGTAACAGGTAATGTCAAGAGGCGTCTTGTTTTACAAACGTCAGCAACAAGGGCTGAGAAAACACTCAATATTTGAGTTTACAAAAGCCACAAACGTACAGAAATCCCGGCACGTGTTTGGTCAGGGAAAACTGATTTTTCTAATCGTCCGCAGAAGTGACATAAAAAGCCAAAGTTTGAGCACAGAAACTTGTTGTTTTAATCTGTTTAAAGATGTAAGCGGTAAATGCTTTTCCGTTTCTAAAGAGCACAACCTCACGTATGTTACTGTAGAACACAACCTCACGTATGTTACTGTAGAACACGACCTCACTTATGTTACTGTAGAACACAATCTCATGGATGTTACTGTAGAACACGACCTCACGTTTGTTACTGTAAAACATGACCTCATGTTTGTTACCGTAGAACACAACCTCACGTATGTTACTGTAGAACACAACCTCATGGATGTTACTGTAGAACACAACCTCATGGATGTTACTGTAGAACACAACCTCACGTAGGTTACTGTAGAACACAACCTCACGTATGTTACTGTAGAACACGACCTCACGGATGTTACTGTAGAACACGACCTCACGTATGTTACTGTAGAACACAACCTCACGGATGTTACTGTAGAACACGACCTCACGTATCTTACCGTAGAACACAACCTCACTTATGTTACCGTAGAACACAACCTCACGGATGTTACCATAGAACACAACCTCACGGATGTTACCGTAGAACACAACCTCACGGATGTTACTGTAGAACACGACCTCACGGATGTTACTGTAGAACACAGGCCAACCCATGTCTCTTCACAGGCCCAGAAGTGCTACTGGTAGGTCAGTGAGGTCTGGTTTTTAATGCTGTGTAGACAGCAGTCGTTTATTGTTAGCGAGAGTGAGCGAGGAGGATAATGTTGGTCATGAGCCTGTTTTACGTGAGAGGATTTTCAGACACGCTGTAAAAATTCCACAGAGAAACTTCTTTTTTACTGTCTCATCATTGTCTCTGGTGGCTGGTTGAACATTTCTGTTTTTTTACAGCTATGACATTAAAGTTTATTCAGGTGTATTCCTGGTGAGCTTATATACTTTTTATGACTTTGAATTTTTAAGACATTAAACTGGGGTTGGAGAAAGTGTTTTTAACATAAAACAACGTGCTTTAAAAAAAACAGTAAAATCAAAATTGGAATTTTTGTAAAAATTGGATGTTTTTTTTCTTGAGTTTTGTTCTCTTAATTTTTGTTTTAAGTTTTAGCTTTAATTATATACTCTCATTAGTTTACATTTACATTTAGTTTTAAATATTCTTGTTCAGTTGTACATTTCACTGTAGGTTGTGTGCTTAAATAACTGTATATGTGACAGATAAAAAATCTTACATCTTAATTAATTCCCCCTATAGAGGGAACATATATTGTACAGGGTTTATGTTGTGTTTAATATCAAGTTTACTGTATGTAATTTGACCCCCTCCACCCCTCTCTTTTCTCACACTTTCACAGCTGTGCTTCAGTGTAAGAGGTAAAGCTGTATAAACCAGCTGTTTAAAGTCCAGCACCAATGTGAAAAATGACCTGCCATGAATACAAAACCACAACAAGACAAAAAACAACAGCCCTCATGAAAAGGCTTTTGTACAAGCAGAAAAATTAGCTGTGAGAAACTTGGCTAGGCTTGAAATAATTCAAAGATCTTGCAATTGTATCATGTATTGTGTGTTAAGCATTTAGCACTTTTAAAAAACATCTTAATGCAAAATAAACTAAAGCAGCCTTTGTCATCGTCAGTGACTTTAATGTAATTCACAACGAACTCTCCGTTTACCCGCCTTATTCCCCATAAATGTAGACAAAGATTATTAATAATTCTCACGGTTTTGATCCGTTCTGATGGTTGCAGTGTAGTGGCCCAAGCTCAAATCTGATCTATAAATTCAGATCTGCAGACAAAGCTCAAATCTGATCTCTAAATTCAGATCTGCATACAAAGCTCAAATCTGATCTCTAAATTCAGATCTGCAGACAAAGCTCAAATCTGATCTCTAAATTCAGATCTGCAGACAAAGCTCAAATCTGATCTCTAAATTCACGCAACCCCTGGGCGACCCTCCGTGTAAATGACTTCTGATCTATTGTCTGTCATTTGTCAGAAAAACTGAAAAGGCGGCTTAACAAATCTGGACTACAGTGAAACCCACGTGCTCAGTCAGAGAGGGGAGCTGGTTAAAGAGAGAGAGAGAGAGAGAGAGACTGAATAATAAGAGCACACACACTAAGCTGACAGACAAGCAGGCCTAAATAAGCGAGACCACAGCATCGGCCCCCTCATGCACATCATCCCCGTAATGGCATCGTGTAAATATTCCAGCCAGATCAACAGGCCATAAAGAGGAATCCATCAACTGCACATAATCTCTGACAGATTTACTGGGCCAGACTGACAGCAGGTCTGATGTCTCCTCTGACGGGTGGAGGTGACGGCTGTGCTATCAGGTTTAAGTGTGTGGGGAGCGTGTGCTCTCAGCCTTACTGTGGTTTGATCAGGTTTTCTGATGTTCAGAAGGCTGTCATTACACATAACTGAGGTCTGAGGATGCACCAGATATCTGACACCACACATGTTAATGTAGAGGACCGGGTTACTGGTGGGTTTCCGGTGTATGATACAGCTAAAGATTTTTGGCTGGCCTAGCTGTATCTGCCTAATTAATGTTATTAAATTGTCTTTATGTGGGAGCTCAGCAAATGTTGATGTACTCATTAATTTAATTAAATATTTAAGTATTTCAATGAATTAATTAGCAACATCATGTAATTCAGTTTATTATTTTAAGATTTTTAGGAGATATTTCAAAAAATAATATTTATTCTTTTGTATATTGTTGTTATGAATAATTTTGTTATCATTATAAAACAAAGAAAAACAGGATCTGAAATGTTTTACAGTAATCAATCAATTCTTTTTTGTTGTTCAAATTTAGGACGTTAATTAAATGGCTTAAATTAACCTAATTAAAATGCCTCTGATTAAATAATAAGCTTGGAAATACAATCAAGCATTTCGAACGCAGACACCCAAAGACACAGAGAGTCTGAGACTATTTTATCATTTAAACGTAAATTTACATTTTTCGGCCACACACGTGACTCAGGCGTCTCTGATGGTCTCTAAACCGTGAGCAGGTTTCCGTGATGAAGGCTGTTACCCTGCCAGTCTCAGGAATAGCGTTTTATCACATTCTGCTCGGTTATAAACCTCAGGGTAAGTTAATGATAAACCAATGAGATGATCGCGTGATCTGTAATGACCTAAAATCAAATGTTACGGTGAGCGTTAAGCCAAAATAACGATCGTAAACTAGATGACATCACGATGATGAGTCGCCACACCTCAACACGACCGTTTGAGCAGTGATGTAAAAACCGGCAGTGATGTAACAGTTCGGCTCACCTCCGCCACAGTAACTGATTTTATGTTAACACTAATATTACTTTATGGGTCACGTCAAGTTGTGCAAAACCAGAACTCCAATCACCTTAATGTAATTGGAACTGACTGCCCCAAGAAAACAGCTTCCATTATCATTTATAATTACTACTGACCCACGGGAGCGTTGGGTATTGCTCATTGATTTTGCTTTTCGGCGCAAACATTCTGTCCTTTCATTGGCCATAAATGCATCGTGTGTAATTTCACCATTTGGTTAATTAGATTATAATGCGATACTACAAATACAATATAAATAATACAAATACAGAAATTCTGAATAAAAATGTCGTTTTTTTATATATAGTTATTTTGTTTTGGTTTGGCACATGGTCTTGTGTGTGTCTTGTGTCTGGCGTCTCAGCTCCGCCCCTCGTTTCATTGATTACTATTGTGTGGTGTGTTTGGTCTGTCTGGTCATTAGTTCTGGCCTTCTGATTGGTCTGTCAAATTATAAGGTTTTAGTCCCTGGTTTTACGGCTTTGTTTTATTTTCCTGTTTTGCCCTCCTGTGGGTTTTTTTATTTCACCAACGCTTTTGCTAAGCTTAGACACTTTGAGATTTGTTTTTGTCCAATTACATTCTTTTTTATTTACTTTATTTTTTGCTTGCAATAAAAGTTTCCTTATTTATTGTCTGTCTGTGGTTTTGCCCTTGATAAAAACAAGATTTTGATATTTTGGAAAAAAAACTTATCGTTTTATTTCAATGGTTGGGACAGTTTCATATTCATGCACTGTTTTTTTTTTGATGTTTTATAAAAATGGATAGTTCTGAATTCAAATTCTGATTGGATAAGCCACATTGGAAGCTGCCAATAAACACCTTTTATTAACACATTCTGTGACTGCATGTTCAATTAACGTGCCAAGTTGTTATGTTACTTAGCAACCATTAGCCGACTACGGTTAGGCTAGACTGACTTGTGGAAACATCTATTCCTATTATTATTAATAATAATAATAACATATTGAACATAAGTGTATTTGTATCATATTGCTGTTTCTGACATTACATAAAATAAATACTGCACTTTTATGCCACGAGTTACAGTGATTTTAACACGTTTAAGAGGGTTTCAGACCCTCATTATGCACCATTTCTAAAACACCTCAATCAGTATTTAAATAACCGATAAGTGCTTATTGGTTCGATAAAACTTAAGGACACAGCTTTCAAAGGAAGACCGTGTGTGACTTACAGTACTGAAGAGAAAACAAGCAAATTGCTTTGCCTATACAGCAATTACAACTAATTAGTGGGGCTAAGTCGCCCATTTTGCGTTTAGTTCTCCGCGCACGTATCGGACCTTAATTGTCTATCCTCGGTTTCAAGCCTCCCTCTGAGAACACAGACTTTAACGGCAGGCAAACACAGCTAATGTTAACCCAGGAAGTCAGAATAGCTGCTCAGGGGACGAGCAGCCCTTCTGAAGGGATGCCTTTACAATAGGCCGTTCGCCGCGGAAAGCCTTTTACTGAGGCGAATATCAGTCTCCAGCATTAGGTGTTATCTTCTGACGGGAAAACAACACAGGGTACGCTGCAAAGCGCCGAGTCGGAAGCGGAACGCCAGGATATGAGAGAGCATCTTGGGAACAGGCTTTACATAATTTATATCCTATATTTCCCCTCCTTTCTTAAGGGGCATTACCAGGAATTTCTGGCATTCCAACGCAGCCTAATGGTCATAAGCTGCTGTGTGTATTTGTGTGTGTGTGTTGTATGCGTGTGTGCACTTGACTGTGTGTGTGTGTGTGTGTGTTGTATGCGTGTGTGCACTTGACAGTGTGTGTGTGTGTGTGTGTGTGTTACACTGCAAAACACTGGTTGATTATTTACAGCACAGTAAACCAGACATTTCCGATAACCTCTGTAGCCTAGTATGTTTGTTTCCTTAACTTTGTTTCAAAACAAGTCTTGGATTCTGATTAAAATACATTTATAACATAAAAAAATAAAATATAGCATGTTTTACTGATTTAGCATGTTTTACTATTTTAATTCATTTGCACATTGTCTGTTATTTTGCACCACATTCACAGATAGAATATTAGGTATCAGTCTAAACCTGCCTCAGAAAAATCTATGCAAATGCTGAACTGTCTCTTTAAAATACTGTATCCGGTTACAGTATTTGCCCTTTCATTATATGATCAATATCTGATGAACTACTGCTGCCAAAATGGCTTAAAAAACTACACAAACCTTTAAAACTAAATGTTCTATTCTATTCCAAATTAACAGTACAATGTTGTTTAGTGAATTTTGTAAATGAAGCACAATTAAAAAAATACAGAATGTATGTAGAAAGTTGGCGTGTTTGCACCACAGTTAACTGAAATACAATGTTGTGGGCGATTTAGTTTTGAGTTAAAATACAAAAGTGAATTCGGCCCTCAGGAAGCAGTTTGGCAGTGTTTTTGAATCCGTGTGTATAATGTGCACGAGAAAATGACTCAGAAAAGCGCACGTCTCCTTTGTGAGGGTTGGGATTAGCCTTAGACGCCGCTCGGAGAGCTTTTCAATCCCACCCCACTCCACCTTTGCCTTAATAGGATAACCCAAATGTCTAATAAAAAGCCCGTAATTTGTGCCATTCCGGCGCCTGCCTCAGTCACGCGGGAAACTCGGCCCTGTGGAGGGCAGCTACACAGGTTAATGATGACACAGTTACAATGTCGATTGCCGAGGGCACTTCATTCATTCATATTACAGAGCCGCTGGAAACAGCTTAATGGACAAGATCCGAGGCCGGAACGCAGCGTGAGGGCGGAATACTGCAAAAGCGAGGGAGACGGACATGGGAGGAGGAAAAGAAAGGCTTCTTCAGAAGGGCCGGGCATTTGAACGTCTGTGATACCCCTCTGGGCGGGGATAGAGGGATGCTGTTAAAAGCCAGATTTGGCATCAGATACGGGGCGTGAAAGTACACCAGAGCTCTCGCTGAGCCGGCAAGAGCCGATGTCACACAGCGCTCACATGCACCACAAAGCGCTGACGGATCGTTGCTCCGAGGAACGCGAAACAGCACGGAATATTGCATCCGGGAATTTCAAAAAGTTTGTCTAATGACAGACTTATTAATTAATGAAAGCCCCTCGTGTCTTTCCCAACCTGTATGAACTTCCCTTTAAAGAATCTTTAATGGCAGTAAGAAGGATCGTAACGCATAATGCATGAACAAAAAACATCACAAAAGTCTTCTGAAGAAATATGATAGCTTTGTGTGAAGCAAAGACTGAAATTCGAGTCATTATTCACAGATAATCTTCCATTCCGGTGAGAAACTGCTGAAAACTCGCTTGATGATTTGTTAATGCCGGGATTCACTCAGTCCGTTTTGTGAACGGGATCAGTGGGTTCACTGAAAATAACTGGTTTTGAAAGAACGATTTATTCACTTTCATTGGTCCAGTTCTGGAGTTCAGCTCACTGATTCAATAATCCACAGCTCGCTGAGGGGAAAGATTATCAATAAATAACGAATTCAACTTCAGAAGACTTGGAAAATAACCCATGTGTCACACGGACTACTTTTATAGTGTTTTTTGTGTGCTATATCTTGTGTGTCATTTCTGAAGCTGAACAGACACGTATCCCATTGAACTGTAACGTGGAAGAGAGCCACTTGAAAATTCTTCAAAAATCCAGTATTTGTTTCCCACAAAATTCTCCATTTTTTTGGCGTACTGTTCCTTTAACGGCTACCCACTGCGAAAACATAAAAGTGGCAGCAATAAAAACAAAAGGGAGTCAAAAACGCCGGCTGTTTAAATGCTTTTTCCTTCTGTTACACCCTGTCAATGGGTTTCAGTTCAGGCACTTGACATTTATTGACATTTGCAAAGTTTTTCTCAGGTCAGCGCGGTCTCAACTGAGAGAAGTGAGAGAGCAACTGAGAGAGAGACAGAGAGAGAGAGAGAGAGAGGCATTTCCTCTTCTGTGAGATGCTGGTCTCTGTTTTCCTTGTAAACAGCTTGGCTACTCTGCCCAGAGGGATATACTGGGGCCACAGTATGAATGGAAGAAACATCTGCTTCAGACGTCTGTTCTGTTGCTTTTTGTCTAGTTCTGTGGTAAAACTGTCACTGCTGTCGAAAACCTTGTGGTTGTGCATTTAAGACATGAACACTCTGTCCTTCGCTCTCAATATAACAATTACACCATTACATGTCATATTTTATAAATACAGTCGCTACCGGCTGCGGTCTCCTATTTATTCTGCTACAGTATAGCTTATGCTATAGGAGGCAGTCAGCATCCACTCCTCCGACTAGCCCCGCCTCCTGATTCCCCAGGTCCTTCGGCCAACCAATCAGAAAACAGATAATAGTCTGCACGGTACACCTGCAGTAATGATAACTAATTGTTTGACCTGTTGAGCCATCAATAAAAATCCTGAAGACAGCAACAATTTACTTTAAAGCTTCATAAAAAAAAAATGTATATGTAGAATTACATAATAGTATTTTAAATATTGAAAACTACTTTGGATGTTTACATTTTTTTTCTTTTTGGGCCACTTTAGTCTGGAATATTATAGAAACATAAGAATGTTAAGGCATCTGACCTGTCATGGTGATTGGAAGTTCACCATAACCATGGCAACCCAAAAGAATCACAACAGATGCAACCAACAACAGCCACCATGATACAGTCATGATACGTCTGTCGGTGGGACACGGTTTCAACACGTCTTTTGAAGTGTCACGGACGTATTGAGTCTGTGCTTTGGCACCTAAACAAAGTAAGACACCATAACTGATCAAACGCTCCCCAGATCAACTCTATATAAAACATTTCCCAGTTGCTAAGTGGTTATTTGGTCCCTGCTGTGTGTAATTAAAGATGTTCTCAGAATTTTTTCATGTCTGGGTTCAGATTTATTGCTGAGACAATTAGAATAATTATACCGCTGCAGTCTGGCCTGGCTGTTGGTGGCAGGAACGCTGGCGAATCTCAGAATGTTTGCTCATTTTCTCCAACCTAATTGCAAAAGCAGTGCCCCTATACGGTTACACAATCCAGGCTAATTTAAGCCTCTAAAAATACACTTTAGATGAATCTCTGTTGTGGGTTTGATAATCCACATTGTGTAATTGAAGTTCTTTTATTGCGATTCAGAATTCTAATTTGTAGTATTTTTGAACCCCCTCCCAAAATCACGACCAGGTAAAACGCAGCCGTAAGCAATAAAAAATAACTCGGAGTCTGTAGTAAGCGCTCCACCATGAAATGAGGTAAATTAGTGGGTGGAAAAGGAAAGCAAGAGTTGATAAGCAGAGCTCAATGAATTAAAGGGCAAGAAAAGACCCAGCCCAGGTTAGAACATCAGAACACACACTGTGTTTGTCTCTGAAGCTCTTTTGATTATAAACTTTATAACATAAAACCTGTTTTTCATTGATAATCAATAAATCTTGAATAGATATAATTGCTTTTTAATAGACGTGTTCACAACATGCACAAATATTTGTTTCCCTTTTATAATTAAGAAAATTACTATTTTTATTTCTTTACCAAAAAAACTGAGACTTTGCCGTCTTTGTCCTGAGTTTAATTTCATGAATAATTTATAAAATAATGTATAATTTTAATAAAAGTTATAATACAAATGTAGGTAAATGCGTTAAATATTTAATCTCACAAGTGTTCACGTTCCCAGCGTTTTTCCTGCTTTTTAAATGTCAAATGATGAGAATACAGTTTTATTTTAAATAGTTTGAGTTGCTGGCTTGTACTTTGTGGTGATTTTGTCATTTGGAAAAGAAAATTTAGTTTTATTTAGTGAAGTTTAATTTTAACATTCAAATTTTATTTTCAATTCATTTCACACTTGGTGTGAATACAGATTACTGAGGCTTTTTCAGACAGAAAATACTTGATTGTTTTCATTTTAAATTCGTTTTACATTTGGTATGAAGATTTTTCAGACAGAAAGCTAGACGACTAGAAAAAACTTAGCATTTCTGAGATCTAACATGATGAAATATGGCCCTGGGTTCACCATACCCTTAAATTCAACTTAAATCATATGCTACTGACCAATGAGGAAGAAACATGGAATTCAGTAGCTGGCCGTAGCACAACAGTAAACATACTGGCCACAAAAAGTGCCCGATCAAAATCGTTAAACATTTATAGGAACCGTCTGAGATGCTTTATAGAGGAAAAAACAAGTTTGTGAGAGAAAGCTTGGATTAGCTACACTTTTGATGCTGGCTTGGGTAGAGAAGTTCATATTTTCCAGCTATGTAGAAGCTCCTTTCATAATTCCCAAAGCACAGACACAAAAGACAGGGGAAGGAAAAAAACACAAAAACACATTTGCTCCAAGCTCAGAAATCCGCAGCAATCCCAGTGGTATATTGGAGAGTGCGGTATGTGCCATACTGCCTTTCTAAACTGTGAGTAGATTATAGATGACATAGATAATACAAAAACCCTGTATCTCTGTCTCTTTATATATTCACTCTGTATATGCACAGTACAGAAAAGTGTTTTATATATATATATAACATATATA
>JAZGTK010017130.1:0-12405 GCA_036877625.1 Ambastaia sidthimunki
CACACACACACACACAGAGACACTGAGTGTTATTGTCTGCGACAGGGATGTATTATGTTCTGTCTCTCACACTGTCAACGAGCTTTTCTCTCAAGAGTACAAGAATATACACGCTGCTCCGCCGAGACGTAAGCGACACAGAATCACACACACTGCCCAAACACAACGCCAAGAGTTTCCCAAATACATCCTGATATTTGTCAAGTGATACGTGCGCCCGGAAAGCTCACAAAAATCGTGTCAAGGGTGCATCAGCTCATTCAATGACACCATCGTTTTGCCTTGATGTGCTCAAACGCCTGCTGGAATCTAAAGGTCTCTAATGTTACAGAGAAATGAAGATTGGATTTATTTAGCTGAGGGACCAAATGCTTGAATAATAGATTCAATGGTGTGTAAATAGGATTAGTTTCCAAGGTTACCTGCGTTCTGGGACTGGGTGGAGGCACACGCGTTCAAACACACTCGCAGACAGACTCGTGCTCTTATGTGTTCAGTCACTCATGAAGACAGAAATTGGAAGAGTGAAATACGCTCTCATGTAATTTCCCAAGTCACACTGCGGCCAAGAATCATGTCATAAAAACAGCAAAGAGGTGTTTTACATCAGACAGTGTTTACAGTCCTTTTCCTTTCTTACTTTCTCTCCTGCCCATAGGAAGGAAGATCAGGAGAACTTTGTAGCTATTAACTAAATGTCTGTTTCTCTGCACTCTTGAGAAAGATGCTTCACGATGCCACCGAAGAACTGTTTTTGGCTGTATGGTTCCACAAAGAACCTTTGACATCTGTAGAACCTTTCTGTTTCACAAACGTTCTTTGTAGTGGAAAAAGGTTCTTTAAACTATGAAAAGGTACGAAAAAAATGGTTCTTTAAAAAAACTTTTGACTGAATGGTTCTTTAGAGAACCAAAAATGGTTCTTCTATGACATGGCTGTGAAGTATCTTTCAAGAACTTTTATTTTTTAGAGTTTAGACAGCAGTGAGTATAAATGGGGAATGAATTGAGTTTTTTTCCCTAAGCTGAGGTGTGTGATTTTCATGCAAATAAATTTGCAAAGGTTATGATTGTTTTTACACAAGTTTTCAGAACACTCCTCCCACCTCCACTGGTTGGCACATGGATAGTCCCGCCCCAAACCCCACACCATTGGTTGAGCCAGTGCTGCTGTTTGGGGTTGCTTGGGATACTCAAACGATGTAATGTTTTGACTAGTACCACAAAAAAGACACTTCACTTTTAAATCCTTTAGTTCTGTAACAAAAAGCACCTAAAAACTGTTGAGAACTTTCCAGAAATTACATTTTACATTTGGTCTGTTTTCTCTACAAAACTGTTGTAATGCCTTTAGAAGACGAGGAATTTAGCACATAAGTCATCTGAAGAACTTTTATGGTTTTTGTTGGCAGTTTTGAGAGCTTGACTGCGCTAATCCTCATATTATTTTTGTTCAGACATTTTGCAGTACATTTGCTGTTGTCGTGCTGGCTCGGAACAGCACGAGGGTAAATAAACTGCCTGAATTTTCATTTTTGGGTGAACAATAGGTCTCCAGTGCTTGAGCAACCTTTGAGCAGAACAATTTTCCTCTGGGTGTGGAGCTCTTGAGAGTTTCAGGGCCGATAAAGTGTGAGCGACTGCAAAAACAGCTTGACAGAGAACAAGTGATGTAATAAACAACACCAGATATACAGCCACCGTACCATCTGTCCCCTTAAGAACATTCCTCTGACTGATGTCCAGATGCAATTACAGTGCCGTGAGGTTAGCAGTTTTACCGGCTCCATCTCACAGAAGGACAAAGATCTCTTCCTTCTTCTCCGGC
Source organism: Ambastaia sidthimunki (assembly GCA_036877625.1). NCBI lineage: Eukaryota > Metazoa > Chordata > Actinopteri > Cypriniformes > Botiidae > Ambastaia > Ambastaia sidthimunki. Next base: position 1,828 of record JAZGTK010017130.1, read on the forward strand.
TGGCGAATCAGCAGTGTGTTATTTAGAGTCCGTGCACTGGCACCTGTATTGATGGTACTGGACAGAAAGGCGAGAACGTTCACAAATCAGCAAAGATGTGTTAAATTGCACCTGTTATGGGATAAATCTCGTGTGTTAAGCGTTTGCAGGAGATCTGCTCCCAGCGGCTGGTGACTCCTGGCCTGCGTTTACCGCAGGTGTTTGTGAGATTCTCTGAAGGTTTCACGCTCGTAACACGCCGGGTTTAAACGTCTGAAAATACAGTGGCAAGCTACATGTGCTGTTTCTATAAAAACAACATCCCAGCTAACAGGGAATGTTTTCAGAACGTCGGGTAATGTTCTCTAAAAGTTCTCTGAAAATGATTAAAAAACATTTTTGCAGTAACATTAACAGAACCTTAAAATTATACAGTATATCATATCAAAAATATTTTTACAATGTTTTAAAAACATTACAGAATGAAAAATGCATGACTAAGCTTCTTATAATCTAACCTTTTTTAATATAATTTAATATTGTTAATATATAACGTCTAACATCTAGCATTCCTAAAACTTTCAAAATAACATTTTTAGCGTTTTGGTTACTTAACAGAAACATTACAAAACGTTCTTACAACCTAAATGTGTTAGCTGGGCTGTTTGAGGCCAGTATAAACTGTACACAGTTGGATCTCTATGGAACAGTGACGTTCCAGTAACTGCCAGTTCTGTCACAAACAACTGATGAACCGCAGACGACAAGAATTTAAGTTAAAAACCTCCACGGCCTGTGAGCTCATTAAGAGCCTTGGAAACTCTTCACTTCATCCTCTGTGATTTCCAGCTCAGTGAATACATGAGCGTGTCTTTGGTAAGACCCTGCCACGCAACAGCGGACCACCGAGGTGGCAATCAGCCTGATAAAACACCCACAATCTCATGCAGAGAGAACAGGAGAGAGATTCCCACACCTCCTGTGATAGTCCAACACAGTGACTGCACACGGCACAGAGCCACAGGGTGAAAATCATGTGGTGTGACCGAAACACCCGGGGTCCTGCTTAAAACTTCCTGCGTTTTGAGTCACAATCACACTCCGGCTGAGGTACTCCAGAAGCCACTGAGAATAGAGAGTGTGTGTGTGTGTGTGTGTGTAACATTAGAAAATGGATAGTTCTGGCCCCAAACCTGATTGGATTAGCCATGTTTGGAAGCCGTTGTAAACAGGTGACATATGCACACCTGTGACCGCACATCAATTCTACAGTAACATGCCACGTTGCCAGCAGCTAGGCTAATGAACTAAAATACTTGGCTGCAGAAATGTTTGTTAGTGGTACATACTAAGGGACGCATCACTATTAATTTTGCTTAAATTGAGGGATTAGAACAAGTCCAAGCAGAGTTACCACATTAAACAAATTACTTGGCAACCACCTAGCAACCACCCAGAAGCCTTTAACAACCCCAAAGCAACACCCTGGCAACCACTAAAAAAGTGGCTAGAGATTTGCACAGGCTTTTATAATTTTTTTTGTAAAAATCTATTTTGTTATTGTTTTTGAAATGGTAAAATTATTAAGTCTCTTCTGGTGTTTCACTTTATTGTACTATCAGACCAGAATCTGTCCATTTGGAACAGTAAGGCCCCAGTTGCTGCTTTGTTTTGTCTTATAAACGGCTGTCTTGGCTCTGCAGTACTAAACTCTGATCTGATCGACAAGGAAGCAAATGGTTCTGTCTGTCATTTGGAAATTGATGTGTCTGACAGTGGGGGATTGATTTATGGGGACGGGGTGGAGAGGCTGACAAATTTGTGATGGATCTTTTGATTGCTGGAGAGCTCTTGTCAGAAGGACACTGAAGATATGCGGCCCACGACCACATTTAATTGCTTTGCTTGTTTTTTTGACGCACTGCAACAATATCTTCAGTAAAATCCATAATGGAGTGAGGTTGTGGGGTTGATGATGAGTAGATGATTTGGAACAACAGGAAAGAACTGAACAGGGTCACTGTCAGGAAAAGTGTCATTTGTGCCATATTTTTGTCCCCCTCGCTTGCCGCTGTATATACTGTAATAAACAGGACACAGGCTTTTTCTGCAAAGCAAAAAAAACAGTTTGCAATTGTCGCATAACAGCGTTACAGTTTACATCAAACAGAGAAAAACAAGATGGAATAAAAAAATGAAAGAAAAACAGGAAAATGATAAAATACAAAAAAACATGGTTTTGAGTCACATTCTTTGCTAGACAGACAGATCTATAATTTTTATTTTATATTTAAAAAATGATCAATATAAGTATATATCAATTAATTTATTAAATCCTTTTTCCTGGAATATCACACAGAACCAACACTTTTCCTAAAAATGAGTCTGTCAGCTGAAGGACAGCATCTCGTTCTCTGTCACGTGTTTACAGTATCTGTGGCTAAACACATGATAAACATGACAAAGTGGTTTAATTGCACGCAAGAGGAGTGACGGCGAAACATGAACACGCAGCCGGCCGTCGTCTTGCTCCAGCGCAGCTGCTGCAGTCGACTGAAACGCAGGTAAATGCAGAATAATCACAGCAAAGACTTTAATGAGAAGAATTACAGCTTGTTTACATCCCGCATAACACGTAAGCACTGCTTTAATGAGCGTTTAATCCTCGCTGCACAAACACACACATGAAAACACACACGCGTGTGTATTAGTCAAGTTGCGATTGTGTATTACTTCTGATCTAACAACTGTTTCATCATGTTCTTTAAATGCTGCGAGCCACAGACTGTCGTGGAAAAGTTGTTTTTAATCACTAATGCACAAAATGCAGCACAAATCGGCGCAAGAAAACAGAGACGTTGCTTTCATTATAATGCAATAAAGTGCATCTATAAATATTTCAACAAGAACAGCGAAAAAAGTCGAACAGCTTCTTTCTTAAATGAGCTGTTACGGTGTGATGATGACACGTTTGTTATCAGCCGCTCTGATTGGTGAGAGCAGCAGAGACACTCTGTGATTGGGTAAAAATTCTGGCAGCAGAAAACAGCTCAGTGATGACAGACACACATATTAAAAAAGGAATTTTAGAGTGACGGGCAAACAGTGTCACAGCCTGTTCACATAAAGACTTAAAACTCCTTTATGTGCTTTCACTTATATCGTATATATTATACGGCGTGTATATGCTTTAATATATAACTTTACTATTTATTGTTCTATTGTAAATACATTTGTTTATATATGTGTGAGTGTGTGTGTCTATATGCATTCTGTATACATATAGACCTACACACACAGACAGGTGTGTGTGTGTGTGTATTTTTTTTTCAGCATGCTGTGCACACACTTCTGAACAAGAACAGTCTGTCCTTTCAGACATTGTTCACACACACTGGGATACACACATAATGGAGCGGGCAACAGTTTGAAGGCCTGACCTTAACAGAACACATTAGAGGCTCTGAGTCATCAGAAGAACAGAGCATGAGTGCACACAGAGGTCTTCATAAACCATGTGCTGGTAGCTCTGCATCCCCCACACCATCTAAATATCTCACGTTGGAAATATTCCTGATGACCCGTCCACTGACCTGTCCAAGACTGTAACCAACAGGCAGAGAGATCTCTGTCATATCTCCTTCACAGCAATAGACCACACAGACCACCTAGACATCACTCAGATGTTTCTCCTGACAAAAATACCCCAGAATGATGTACAGGGTTCCTGTAGCTCAGCTGGTAGAGCAGTACAAAGGTTGTGGGTTTGATTTCCTGGGAACACACTGATCAAATGTACAACAATGATCAAATGTACAGCTTGAATGAACTGCTAATTGCGTAAACGTGAATGTATGTAACTCGCCAATGCACCAAAATTTCACAAAATGATATGAACTAAAAAATTGTTAAATCTTTCCAAGACCAAATTATCAGCGCTGTACTGATAATTAATCCACATACATTTAATAACTCTTTACTCTCACTGAACACAAACTATTTTTGTTTATTTTTACACTGTAGGACGCAACTGAGACCAAGCTGATACCTAAACGAAACACTATTTGAGAGCTCCATTAGGTCTCTAAAGTTATGAAGGAAAAACCTGTGAGCTGTAACAATTTTTTGAGTGCTTCCATGTCCTTCACGAAACCATAGAAACGTTTGCGCCGTTCGTCATTAGCCGGTCTAATTGAGGTAGATCCGGCCCCCTGCTCGCCTGACAGAAGACACCAAGATAATTATATCTGTCAGGATGTCCAGATCAGTCAAGCCAGTGTGCAATCACAGGTTGAGACCTGACATTAAAAAGCAACTTCTTGTCATTAGCATCCCCATAAATATCTGTGGCGTGATTTGGTGCTACGCCAGTCAGCCTCCAAATGCTGATTTTCTCTGCTGCCACGGCTAGTTTGCTTTGTTTCTCATCTCTGTGACATCTCGTCTCCGCCCTCGCTCAGACCCTCAGACGTCTCATCTCATATTGTTTCTTTAAACATCTTTTTTCTAAAAGTCAAAATATTTGATGCTTCACGAGTCAGCCGTACGCTCACCGTAATGCCCTGATCAAGAAGGTTTTTCATATTCTATATTTTATTGACTAAAGAAAGTTCTGGAGACAGTCACACAGATAAGTTATATCCCCATTACGCTGGGTTATGTCTCAGTAAATATAAGGTTTTGACTCCACAAATGTGTGTTTTCTCCAGCAGTTTGTTTCCAGCCTTTTTAAAGCTGCAATCCATAATTTTGTTTGGGTTAAACGGAATAAAAGTCAGTTATTGAGCAAGATGTATAATTTGAGCTTTTGGGTCCAATTTTACAGGAAATGTCCATTTGTAACCAGAAAGAAGATCCGGCTACTGTCAAATGTTCTGGTTCTGTAGATGATGCAGAGTTTGTATCTTGTTCTTACAGCAGTTGTTTAACATTTAAACTTGTCATCCACATGAAGAAAATAACTTCACAAGTAACCTGCAATTGTAGGTTTCAAACAGAGGTGGCGATAGAGAGGCAAAAGTTGCAGATTGCAGCTTTAAATTTTCATAGCTCTTGTTGATCTGAATTTGTTGGCCAAATCAAGAGTTTTATATTTTTGTATGCTATCATTTAATATTGTTATAATGTTATTTTTGTGTTCTGTATTTATTTGTTTAAATATATTTGAACAGCCTGTAATAGGCTGTTTTATATTCCACTTTGACATTCCATGTTAAATGAGCTGCATCTCGTTTCCTGGGTAATAGCAATGAAAACATTCAAAAGGTCTTTTTAATTATTTTTGTGTAGCCAAGACTTTAATGTATGTCTATACAGAACAGACAAAAACAATGATATATTCATGGCAGTGTGACAACTAGCCTCAGTGTCCCCCATCGTATTTCATCAGAAAAGCTTTCTGGGCTTGTTTTAATGTGACTGACGTTTCAGCTGTTTGATGTTTTAATGCTTGAGAAGTTTTACAGTGATGAATAATAAACAAACGTCTTATACACACAGTTTTTCTTTAAATTGCACTTTTAGATTTCAATCTTGAGGGATGATTTTCTCCTGAGACTGGCCTGAATATCATTGTTGATGTGTAACGTTAAAAAAGTTCTTCTAATGTTACTGCAAAAACATTTTTGATAACGTTTAGAGAACATTTACAGAACGCTAGCCAATGTTCTGAGAACGTTCCCTGTTAGCTAGGAAAATGTTAAAGGTATGTTTGAGTCTAGCACGTTTCTGGATATAACGCTGTCTGACTGCAGCCATGATAGCTAGATAAACCAACAAACATCTATTTTAAACAACATTTAGTTAACTGTGTAGTTGCTACAATTTACACAGATTTTTCTAAATAAGGTACAATCCATCCAATCTTTAACAAACTATATTAATATAAATGTGTACACTGATGCATATGACAGCACAGGCTAGTGTTAAAACAGACTGTGTTGAAACACACAAAAGCGACACAGAATTTATCTATTTTTTATCTATTTCACGACTTATTTTTCGATAATTTTCCCTCTTCTCATTTCTACACGCTCTGATACAGTCATTTGAGCTCATGGTTTGGAGGGGAGAGAGCGAGCGATGGGGAGACGAGGTTTGTAGTAATGGACTCATAACCCGGCATCAACCTCTGCTGTCGGCCGGTTTGGCCATCAGGGTGACATCATTTACACCAATTCAGAGGGTTGAAGGGGAAATTGCATATTGTTTGGTGGTAAATTATACGTTGGGCTTCATTTCTTAATTAGATCTCAGAGCCGCACGGATATATTTACAGGCGTAGCATCTCTCCCGACGCACTTTCATTTCTGTTCAGGATTAGTCTGGCTTCTAAATGCATCTCGCTCGAGTGAGTAAAGCAGAAATAGACCTCCATGTTTTTTAAAGGTATAGACACGCCAGCGCTGGAGATGAATCTATTAGCAGAGGTGGATTTGTTGACAACGGTGCGGTGAGTAATTCCAGGCTGTGGTTAAAGAATATAAAAAAAAGATGAATGCATGAGAGAGAGAGAGAGAGAGAGAGAGAGAGAATCAAAAAGGCAAATAAGATGATGCTGATGAAATAAGAAATGTCTCTGTTTGTCCCTTCGAGAGCTTTAGCCATCCAGTCTCTCATTTCTTCCAACTTTTTAGCCATAAATGACACAGTTAATTAGGTGCTTTCGAAGCAACTGACCAAAGACAAATTATTCGGGGGCAGCAATTAGCTGGCAGGCTGGGAGGGCCCGCAATGCTGTTCTGGGCTGAGTACAGCAGAGCCTGAAGGGGCCCCTGGAGGCCCCTGAGGCAGCGTGAGAGGCCCCTGCGGCCTCATCATGTGGATTCGCTCATTGCATTAGCAAAAAAAATGTTGTGATGGCAGACTGTGCCAGACTGCGGCTCTTCAAACTCAGACAAACAGCTCTCTATAGTTTCCTGTTTTTACACACTGCGCAAGAAAGTTCTGCTTGAAATTACAGCCCTCCATTTCCCTCTCTCTCTCTCTCTCTCTCTCTGCTCTATCTCCTCGTGTATGTACTGTACCATCATCTATATCTTTCCCTGTTTACTGGTCTCCAGAGAGGAAAGGTTGGAACTGTGTGTAAAGGAGGCCCACGGTGCCTATATGGTTCCTATATACAGGCCTGGGTGCTGGTTTATGGCCTTCATTATTTTAGATGGAGCCAACACAGACATACACAACCATATAGACATTATAAAGACAGACCACTCAGCTATATGTGAACAGGGGAACTCAAGGTTAAAATATAGCTGCTTAAATAGAGGCATTGCAACACGATTACATTTAAAACGTGTACCGCACACACACATCAGTTAAATTAAATCAATCCATTGTCATTTTGGATAAAAGCACCTACAAATGCATAAAAATGTAAAAACTAAATAAACAGATCATCTGCGGTTGTTGAATATGAACAATATGTGTTTTCTTGAAAGGACAAATTCAAAGAGTCAAAATAGAGCTTTTCAAGATATTAGAGAACCGTATGTTCTAATGATCCCACGTCCTTGAGCTGCTCTTGTTACACACTGCACAGTTGTTTTGTCTGTCTAGAAAATGGCAGGATGTGATTGGACGTCTTCTGAATGGAGCTTCTGAGAGCTAATGAGACTGCAAAGAGTCTGAAAACAGAGAGTGCGCCTATAAACAGCTAAACGCTCCTGTTTGAACAGTGTGTTATATCACAAGCGCATTATAAACACTAGATATTTATCTAACATTCTGAAAAATGTTTTAGTGGTGCATGCTTCAGCAAACCGCTCGAATCTAGGGTGTTGCTATGCAGTTGCTAGGGAGATGCTGAGGGTTGCTAAGGTGATGCTTACTAGCCCACGTCAAAAAAAAGAGCACAGCCTCAAATTCCCTGATGACAAGTCATGGCTCAGCGTTTAATACTTGGCATTACATTTGCATTTATTTGTTTAACAAACGCTTTTATCCAAAGTGAATTGCAAATGAGGCCCATTTAACATCGTGTCTTCAGAGCCAAAAATATAAATGCTGTCAACCAGACTGTTTACACCACCAGTCAAAAGTTTATGACTACTGACTCACTCCTTATTAATATTAATAATATAAACATTTAAAACACACCTTCAAAAAAAAAGGTTTTTTAGATTATGAGAAATATTTCAATCAAGTTACTGTAAATTGTGACTGATGAGTGTATGAGAACATTTTCACATTTTATTTGTTTGTAAATTGTAAATTGAGGATTTTTACAGTATGTGATATTTGTTCAGTAAATGAACACAGCAGGTGCAGATGATGAGACCTCAACACAGACTTCTTCATATCAATGATGTGTGCTTGGTTAACATTCTCAGAACATTGGCTAGCGTTCTCTCAAAGTTCTTAAACAAGGTTTGGCAGTCAACGTTAGTTTAACTTTTATGTTAAATATATCAACAAAGCTATACTTAAGTTGTTAATGGAACATTATTAAATGTTACAGAATAAAAACAATGTTTAAGTAACGTTCTTATGACCAAACAATAATATAAATACAATTACATTTTTAATGTTTTTGTTTCTAAAAACGTTAGGGAAATGTTGTTACAACCTAAAATTATTAGCTGGGTGAAGCCATTGTAAGTGCTCTTCAGGGTGCGCTGCGGGAGACTGTCCAAACCTGAGGCACCTTTTTCAGGCTTTAATCTGAAGAGAAAGAGCATCTGAAAAACCCCACCGAGCTGACTGGAGCGAATCTTCAACACCTTGGGGCAGATTCCACCAGGCCTCGCAGCCTCGCGTGTGGAGCTTACCCAACTATCTGCTCACCTGTTCAGCAGAGATAGAGTCGGACCATTGACTTAGAATGAGAGTTTTTCTGTCGAGAAACTGATTCAGCTAATTGGCTCCGTGTAGCTGTTCTATCAGAGCTTTCTGTAGCTGTGATGGATGATTTCAGTCCCTCGCGGAGACCTCAGCCCTCCGCAGCCACTTCAGCGCTACAGTTTGTGGCTTTTCTCCAGAAATTAAGGTTCGTTTTCGGCTAGGTCCCTCATGATCAATAAACTTGTCAGGGGAAGCGGCATCCCAGCTTACAATTTTAGGTTGTAAGAATGTTTACCTAATGTTTTCATTCAGTAACAGAGACTTATTGAAGTTCTAGTAATGTTAAAAACATCCAGTTTTTTAGAATTGTATTAACGTTATTGCTTGGATACAAGAACGCTATTCAAACATTTTTTAGTTCTGTAACGTTTAAAAAAACGTTCAACTAACTACTTATGAATAACGTTTTTGATATATATGATATGTAACGTTAAAAAAATGTTACTGCACGAACTTTTAGCCAACATTTTGAAAATGTTCCCTGTTCGTTGGCATGGGATTGTGAAGGTAAAATCCATGTTGCTTGTGGATCTCTGTGGGAGTTTCCTGCCGGATGATGGGATTGCTGTGAATGGATATCAGGACTTACAGCGTTGGGGGCGTGTTGAGGTTAAGTGGCATATCTCACATCAGCTTCTCTTATCGCAACAGCTAATTAGAGGTTTCAACATGACTAATTTAATTGAGCATAATTTTCCCTTTAGGTCCGCGGGCAACACACCAAATATAGATTTAATAAAAAGCGAACGGCACATTCTCTAAGGAATTACATGCCACTAAAAGGGATTTAAGACCTTATCTGATATGTCGTTGAGTTTTTCTGCTGTTTAATAGCTCTGTGTGCGCTCACACAGTTAAAGAGATGTTGTAGAGAAGCTCTCTTAGGGGAAATGCAGATTTTTCCTCCACGTTTAAACTCCGTGCACCTGTTTTCAGCATTATGTATTTGCCTCGCAAGATCAATAGCTTTAACAACCTCACAGGATGCTGAAAATGTCTGGCAGCCATATTTGTACCCAGTGCACTGCGACGGGTCACAAACAGATAGGGGTTATAAATAAGCTATGAATATCAGGTTAGACAAAACGGCATCTCTGTTTTTGATGCATTTTAGCAGCAGAAATCATCCATCTTAGGGGTCCCGGCTCTGGTACACAGCATCCTCTGATCCATGCTAAACGTAATCTGCAAATGTTTTTTTCACGTAATTAAGATGTTACCGCAGAGGACGATTCCATCAGCAGCCAAAGTGAGGAGATACATCAACAACAATCCAACATCTTGACAAGACGGTGAGACGCAGAGGAGAAAAGAATTGAATTTTGGGTGTCTGATTATGATGGAACAGGCCAATCACTCACTCCTCCTACATGAAACATGCACACACACACGTTAAGCGGTAACGCATGCGGTAAGCTCATGCATATGTGCATTAAAAACGGCATGCACGTTTCAGCCGGGCTCTGCTCACTCCGGGTTATAGCCACTGAAACCCGCGCAAACACTCTCAAAACACCATTTCACAGTTTTTGTTGGTGGATAATTGAGTGTAAATGAATTTCCATTTGGCAAATGCAGTTATTTTGCCCCTGCATAATGGGGTTGAAATAATGTGTGTGCAGGTGGCCACAATCAGTGTGGTGAGATTCAGCTCTGTCACAGCATTAAAATGTTCATGTTGATATGAAAGGCACCTGTAAACCATCATTAGTTATGAGAAATTAATAGAATATTACTGAAATCTGACAGTAAAGCTTG
>JAZGTK010017131.1:0-12405 GCA_036877625.1 Ambastaia sidthimunki
GCAAGGCACAGCTATATACGTACACAAAACTGTTATAACAGATACACACAGATACTATCTGCTCTCATGTAGTGTCAGTCAATGTTGGATGTGATCAGTGTTTGATGTGCTGATAGGTGATGAAGTTTAGAAGTGCTTCGAAGTCTTGTGTGAGGTTCTGGGGCCAAAGGACACACACATGGCTTAATATAGTGGAAAGTGTGTGTTCATCTGAATTAGGTATTAAAATGTGCGTATGCATGTTTGAATGTGCTATAATGCATTCTGTACTATCTAGGGAGAGACTCCATGATCACATGTCTCTCACTCATCATGCCTTCCCTTAGTAATGGAAAAAGCACAGTCTCACTATACAGTGTGTGGAGTACATGGGGCAGATAGACAGACTGAGGTGTCAGAGGGATTGTGTTGGACGCCTGGCATGTCTCTGATCATCGTCATGGTGACAGCTGTACTGCTGTAGTTGCCTGTGTGTCATGGTAAATGTTTGCCACACACACACACACTGTAGTACAGGTGCTATGGTGTTGTACTGAAGTTCTCCTGATCCAGGTTATAAGTTTAATCCCTAACGTTGCCATTAAGTTACAAAAAATAGTTTTAAATATTTTAAAATTTGTTTTTCAAAATGTTATTTTGAATGTTCTAAGAATGTTCAAAACATAAATTTTTTTGGATGCTGTATTAACATTATTGCTTGGTTATAAGAACGTTATTCAAACATTTTTAATACTGTGTTGTTTTTAAACTTGGAAATAATGTTTTTGATATATGTTGAACAAAACTTTCTACAAACGTTACTGCTGGATAATTTTTAATAATATTGTGAGAACTTGAGAGAAGGGTTCTTTTCTGAGAACATTCCCTATTAGCTGGGCCCATGCCCAGGGCCATTGCTTACATTTTTTTATAGTAATGAATTAGATACACTATTGAGGGATGTAGTTGCTCAATCCTTATCATTTTATCCAGTAAAAATATTTCTCCACCCTCATCTCCGCTCAGGTAAATATTTGGTTTGTGTGCAGGAAAATAGTCTTCTGTTGATCATGATGGTTGGAGAAACAGAAGCAGATGCGGGACGTTTTTCTCATACTGGGAGCTGCAGGGAATGTTTTCAGAGACTTCAGTGTGAATAAACAGGCCTGTGGGCTGGTTTGCTTGTGTTGTGGGGTGTGGGTTAAAGTCCCAGCATCTGATCTGTTCAAACAGAGACAGGTCATTCTACACATGCAGAGGGAGAGAATCAGAACTTGAGTATGTTGATTCTGTGCTATAGGAGAAATACAGCATTCACTTCTTCAGGTTTAATTAACTGTTGCTTTTGTGCATCCAGTATTACTTCAGGAACTCCATGAATCATCACCAGTGGCCAATAAAAATGATCAGATCCCAGGCTATAGTAATGAACTTGCATTATTTGCATCTGTGTACTAACACTGTTCTTTATTCATATGTCTGCTTTTATATGTCCACTTCTCTATCTTTCCTCTTTAACCATTTATTGATAAATAAGACTGGTTATGTTTGCATTGACTTGATCACTTTGGAATTTTTACAGCAGTTGAAATGTCCATGAGAAAATGACAAAATGCTTTATTAAACCCTGTTTTTTAAGCCTAATCCAATTTTATACCACACACCTTGCCTTCTGTTGGCACTTTTGGGCTTTGACACTTTGACCTGATATTATCATTGTTTGCGATTACAATAAATGTGTCCGGTGATAATTAATTGCTTATATAAATGTTTTGGTAATTTGATGACAAGCAAATAACAGGCAATAATTTCCTGTAGTTGAAATCTGAACTTTTGATGATAGTGGTGATGTGTGTGTCTTGATAAGATCAGTGCATTGACCTTTGAACCCTGAAAGATGATGAAAGCAGAATATTGAATATGAAAAAAAACACTAGAAGAAAGAGAGAAAGGTTAGCTAAAGGTATGTTAATAATTTGTTACATGCATTAAATGACTAATGAAGAAGTTCAGTTAAAGCTGTGCTACTAAAGTTGAAAATTAGCCATAAAGAAATTATTTTACCTTTGAGTTTATTTTTATGTGTTTCATATGTTTAATGTTTTCAGAAGAATACGATTAAAGCACACAAACAGAAACTATAAGATTCCACCTCTGTCAGGATGAGCCCCTGTGTGAAGCTCAAATGCTTGTGTGGGGTGTTTCCTAGACTTTCAACTCTTTTCTACCACTCCTTTTAAATCTTTCATACACTCAAAATGTAATAAAAAGACGGAATGTAAATAAACATTCAGAACTATTTGTTTTACATCAAGAGACTGTCTGCACAATGTTGATCAAAGTTATCTGGTGGGTGTGACAAAATATGCTTTCAAAGCATATACAATGCTTTGAAAGGAGCACACTGGAGGACTTACTGAAATATCAGACCTGACGTGACTGTTATGTATAATGGGCTAATAATGCTACACTGCTTTTCTGATCTGTTAAGTGTTTCAGGTATATTCAATGTAACCAAATGTAACTTATGTGAAAGATGATAAAGTGTGAAAATAATTAAAATATTAAAACTCAATAGATTGAAAACCTTAAAATATTAGGTCTTCAGAATTTAATTAATGAAACATGAACACAGGGATTACAATTATAAGAACGTGGCACACGTTTTAAAACTAAATTTCACTTTTCATTTTATCATCTTGGACATCCTTATTTGCCATTGACTCATAAACTAAGGGCACGTCTATTGTGTAGAGGAAACTTATCTCCGTGAACTGCAGGGTGTCCAATAAATTATTATGAGGGAACACAACCACACTGAAATGCTGCAGTAATTTCTTACATAAGATACTGACTGGAATTCTATTGCAGGAACAAATGCTTTATCCTTGCATAACTTAACTTTAGTTAGTCCAAACCGCTTCATGGAGAACACAGGGTGAGATGGAGCAACTACAGTTTGTTTGGAATCATGACTGATTTATGTGCCATTTTGTTTAAACAGACACTGAACTTAAGTAGGTTGTTTACATGCTTGTGTGCACTAGAATTATTCATATAAACATAAGAAATGGTTTACTAAGATTAATTTCGATTTGCTTCTTTCATTGTTGTTGCAAAAAAAATGTCCTTTCAGATGTCAGTTGCTGATTCAGTATGAAATTTGTTGCCGTTGCCCTTTTGACTAAAGTTTATACTTGCAAACACACACTAAATATTCTTTGCTAGAATACACAGGGCAATATCACATGCTTTTACCTGGAAATGAAAACAAGATAATTAGAGAATATTAGCACGATATTTACAAATAAAATTAAATGATGTTTTTGCCTAAAAATTCCTTTTGCACAATGCATTTAACTGTGGAAAGTTTAATGTCAGGACTGTGAAATTAACATTGTAGGCTATCAGTTATACTTAAACAATACATTTAATGAAAATACGATTGCAAATATTCTTTGTCTTTTGTCTTTTTCTTTAGCTTCATTAAGTAAGGCCTTAACATCACGGTCAAATTCATCGAGTAAGTCACGGTGTCCTTGTAACCGGAGAATATTACAGCACTGAGCTCCAGGGGCCGTTCTGCAGCAGTGCGCATGCGCGGTACAAAGCCTTGTCTATACTATCGCGCTAAAGCAAAACCCGCGCCGTACAGCCACGAGTACGCGGACCTGTCAATGCTGCTAACCATAGCGGAACCCCAAACGACGGGTAGATCACACGTAATACCTGAAGAACTGAATGAAACGACAAGGTATGTGTTTAAAGACGCACACAGAGATATTGTATGGACCACATGGTCCCCTTGGAGAAAGTCTGTTTAGACTTGAGATTTAAAACACGCGGGATACAGTCAATTAACCCGAATTAACCTGAGGGTGTAAGATAACTTTTTTTGCGCTTTATCTGGTTAGTTTCGGGTCAGTTATCAGTCGGGGGTGTCGCCGTGCGCACGGACCTCCAGATCAAGAGATCATACGGTGCTGCTGGGTTTATAATGATATTTTTTTGTCCCACCACCATGAAAGCAGATATTTTCCTAAACCTTGAAGCTGGTGTTCATTGTATCACGATGTTGCCTTTTCTTAACGTCGCTTTTTTTAAACATAATGTTTTATTAATGTCCATCACCACCCTGAGCGCGTGTCTTGCTCTCACGTGCGCAGTGGAGGAGGTTTCTGGTTTTGTAAAGCAACAAAAGTCTCGTTTCAAACGCGGGTATTGTTCGTGAGCGAGCAATTTTAAGCTTTTAATTATTATTTTAATACCCATATAAATATCAGGTTTGTGTTTTATTGTACTTTATTATGACTGGTTCTCAAAACCCGGTACGTTGCCTACCTAGGCAGCATCTTTAGCGCTTGCGGCATTTTAGGGCACGTAGTTACGTTTTAAGATAGCTTTGCTGTATTGAAGAGTAAGGTGAATAAAAAACTATTTACAATGCCAAAATAGTATCTTATAAAGAAAATCGTTAAATTTATATGGTTGTAACTTTTAGGTGAAAGTTCTCTGTTGAATCATGAGCTCAGTACTATATTTCCCGCTAAAACGATTCATTTTCTTTAATACTAATGTTAAATATAGGTCACAATGCTACCTTCTGCTACAGGTCCTCACCCAGTTAAGGGCTGATGGAAAAAGCAATGGTTCAGTAGCTAGGGAAGTGATATAGTTAGACTGTGCAAATTTGTGCCAAACTCTGTGTCCTACTGAAAAGGCTGAAGACTAAAAAAAATGCATGTCAGATACTTGATATATCCTTGTGTTGCTGTAGGAAGTGAATTCAGGCATGAAATAAAACGCCTGAATAAACTAAAATCTCTAATTCATATCAGTAGTAAAGAATTTAAGTGAGCCTCCGATACAGTTTCAGCTTAGACTTTGCTCCTATTTAGAGTGTCTATTTATAATGATCTTTTATCAGTTGAAGTTCTCTGTCTTTCTCTACATTTTGCTTTGCTGTTCTTTGCTTTGCTTTGCTTTGCTAGAAGTGAGTTTAAGTGACTCTTTTAGTGCTGATTAAGGTCCAGTTGATCAGATATGTGATTTGGCGAAACAGTTCAGTGATCAGGACTGATTTGTAACTGATCAAAGTTTTACAAAGGACAAATGATAAGTTTGTTAAAGGGGATCCACTGTTAAAAGGGTCACAGATGGCCAATCAGAACACACTTGTGTAATTGGGTATGAAGTGTAGCATTTCAAGTCACTGCCAAAAACAGACTCCATTCAGCTTCTGGTATGTGAATAAAAAGAGTTTATTTATCCAATACAGGGAGTGTTTAGTAATATGTTGTGTAGACGAGCTACAAACTGGTTAATTATAGTTTTAGTCAGATGGTTGGGCAGGTTTGTATGAATACTTGTACAGGCAGTAGCCATGGCAAGCGTGTTGTGTCTAGTGAGCTATGTTTCCATGTTCAAGGTGATAGTTGAATACAACAGAAAGGTCGTTCTATTGTTGGGCCCTTATGAATGTCAAAAGCTTATTGTTGCATGTCAGAGATTACAAAACTCTTTGGGTTCTTCAGTCAGTTCAAATGGTTGTGACATTGTCATTGTGACATTGAATTATATTGGGTAATATTGGTGGTATTTGGAATAGATTAATTGACTTGTAAAGATAAAATGCTTTGAAAGATTTCGCCAAAAAGTTTAAATATTGTAATCTTTACTCACCCTTGTGATGTTGTAAACCCATATGACTGACTTTCTACTGGTCACTCTTTTCCATGCAATGGAAAAATGAATGGGAGTTTATTCACCAGTGAAGTTGGCATGACAATAAACACAAACAATGAATGCGGTTGAATGAGGCCACAAAAGCACCATTAAGGGTCCATGCAACTTAGTGCTAATTCCCACTCTTCTAAAACCATATACGATAGCTTTCTGGAATGAATAGACCTATTTTTGTCATTATTCACAAAAAATCTTGACATCCATTTTAGCTTTGCTTGGCGAGTTCATAAGAGAAGCAGTGATGTCTGATTTGTGCCTTTTAATCGGATATTTTCAGTTAATTACAAAGATCACACAACTGTTAAAATGATTCATGAATTAGACTGAAGCAAGAACAGGATCAACAACTAACTGACTTAATTATTTTGTCATATCCGTTACCAGCTCACCAAAGGGAAAGTTTATTAATGATTAAAACTTGCTAAAATTTTTGTCTGTTTCTTAAATAAGACTATCATATGACTTCTAAAGACATAGAATATAAGTTTTAGAGATAACTTTTTGAAACTTTTATGGTGTTTTACATTCCCAATGAAAGCTTTTGTCTTCAGAATTTCAGAATTCAAGTCATGTAACTACGGCATGACTTGAGTGAGTAAATAATGATATTATTAATGAAATAATGATTCTTTAAAGAGAGGGCACCACTCAAATGGAGGCTTAACCGAGTCAAGTTTTTAGCAAATAAATAGAATCTAAAAGAAAGACAAGTGAGTTTGGGTTGGAGCCTTTCTGTCTGGCTGTTCTGGTCTTCGTTTGGTGGTAAATGTAGCCTTTATTGAGATGAACAGTCTCCGACATCCTTAACTCTGAGCTGAAGAGAACTCTTTCACAAAAGTCTTTCCTCACATGTCAGCGTTTAGTGCGCATTAGTCATCCATTGTGCCTTCAGAGCCCTGAGGAGACCAATGTGGTGCAATGTGGAAACCAATAAATTATAGGGGGTGGGTCTAAACCCGCCCCTCAAGCCTTAAGACTGTAAAGGCGTTGGATGCGCCTGTGGACTTTTTCTCCTAGTATTTCCATGTGTGTTTTAATTGTTTGGTTAATAATTAATCAGTTATTAGAACGTTCCTCTCTATGAAGGGTGTTTGTAGGTGCTGTCTCAATCCCAGGTTAAATTACAAAGTTGTTTACAGAAGCGTGTAACTCGTTGGGTTGTGTATTACTCCGTATGCAAGCATGTTGGTATGAGTGTGAAAGAATGCCATCACGTCACAAGACCTTTGTGCTTCACTGAACTATGAGACCTTGTAATTCACAGAAATACAGATGTCAGCAAAACCCACCACATTATGTGGCATGAATGGGTTGTTCGATTATCTGTCACGTAGATGTTCTCTGATTTCTTAAGAAGTGGCAATTGTGTCAGAATTAGTTGAAAGTTATGAAATAATTGCTTAACTTTGATGTCAGTCTGTCAAAAGATTTAATCAAGCTTTACATGAGCAATTTAGTTCAGTATGTTCTGGAACATGGTATTTTAACATTGTGCATTTCTACATTTTAAAATGTGTCCCCCCTAAGCATTTTTCCTCAGGCCACGTGTCTTTGATTTACACACTAAAGCATTAAGGCACTGCTTGCTCTAAAACTTCCAAGACTTTACCCTAAAGCAGTGTTTTTTACCCTTATAAATAAAAAACATAACCTAACTACATTATAAATGTACAGTATAAATAAATTACTACGTTCTAAATTAGTTAAAGGTCAGAAATGTCCTGGACATTTTGAAAGAACCTTTATATATTACCTCACACTTTAAATCATACAGATGTCCTCTGACTTTCTCAGTCTTTAAAACACTGAAGACTGAATGTTACGGTTGTAAATTTTCCAGACCAGGTGATTTCAGGAAACAGTCATTTCCTGCTTTTGAGATGCTGTCATCCGCCACGTTTCTGTTGACTTTGAGATAAGCTGTGTGAGTTTTAGCTCGATGATCTTACAGCCTGTGTTCGAAAATTAATACTAGCTTTATACGTACTGAATACCACACTGTATACCGCCCACTTATTTTTAAATAGTAAGTGAAATAGTAGGTATTAGTCCATGATAAATGTCAAACATTGTTTAATGGTTACTTAAAGTTAATAGTTGATAGTTGTTTAATGTTTAATTCAACACTTTGGCACGATTATGTTTTTGCATTGCATTGTGGGATACGTTATACTATGCAGCGAACAGTAATGTGTACATTTGGGCAAATGTAGTAGGACTTTTTGGTATTCTATACATACAAACAATATACATATTACATATGCTGCTACTCCTATAGCCAAGGTCTCATATCAGACAGCAGATAACTATAGATAACAACAGCATATAGAACTCAACACTGATATAGGTGCATGGCACAGCTTATTGCGTAAATAGTTTATCACTGTTTGTTTGACTTACTCTGTCATTATATGTTTGACATTGCAACTTACCTTTTTTATTTTGGGGTTTAAACATTACAAACCAAGATGCATTAATTGCTCACAAGATTTTGATGGAGTTTGATTTTGTTCTTTCATGTTTTTTAGAAATGCATACAGAGCAGGTCAAGCACACACATATATTGCTTCAGGTTTGATGAGGGTTTATTTTAGGTGATTGTTATTGGTCAGCCAAAGGTGACTGACGATAACAGAAGATCCAGTTCTGCACAGTTATGTGAATTATTTGATTGTTTGGATTGAAGCCTAAAAGTAATGAAGGTTATAGATCAGAGACGGTGAAGTCAATGTGTTTCAGACTGATTTACCATCATTATCTACTTCAGCAGATACTGATTTGTGATAAATACCCCAGTAAGACTAATAATGTAATCAAAAGTGCCATAATGAAAAAGTATCAAAGGAGTTATAGTCCAAACTGATTGATAGCAATGCTAAGGTCATGGGTTCAGTTCCCAGAGGACACAAACTGATCAAATGTGTACCTTAAATGCACAATGGATAGAAGGGTCTTTTTAAAAAGTTCAAATTGACAGTTTGACCAACTGAATTAGATATATTCAGAGACTTCAGACCAAAAACCAAACGTTTTTTACATACAACAGTACATAGCCAAATATGTAAAAATTACCGTATAAAAAAAATAACGGGAAAAATATTGTACATAATAAACATGTACATATTTTGTATTTGATTTTTATTTTTAGATTGTTTCCCAGTGTGTTTTAAAATGTTCAAGAGTTCAAGGTACTATTTTTGTGTGTGTGTGTGTGTGTGTGTGTGTGTGTGTATATATACACACACATATATACAAACACTCACATATATAAATTGGTTGCTATAGGTGCCCATGTAATTTTGCCCTCTGCTGTGCGGGTTACAACAGAAGCGCTGGATAGCAGCTGTCAGATGTAGTTCTCTTTACTTGTGATGACAGCAGTGGACCTGCCAAATGAATTTTATTACTGTTTGCTCAGCAGTATTTTCTGCCCATCATGAAATCACATACCTGCCGTGTGCTGAATAATGAAAGGAGCAGAATTCTGATCAGACTGTTCTGAAACATTTCTGGTCTGTTCAGATTCAAAGAGTTCAGATTCATAGACATGACCTGCTCCTGACCTTTAGTGCTGATATGAAGCCTGATTTAACTGGTTAGGATACCAGTAACAACAGGCAGGTTTCCAGGAACTAGTCATTTGACTTCTGGATGTGATACAAGCCAGAAGTGCTACGCAACAATCGCAGCCAATCACAACATATTTGCTGTTTATTATGAAATTGATCACTCAGACTCTAAATTGAACGATTTGATTGGATGATTTGCGTTTAAAGTTGAAAACAAACAACCAGTCGCTAGAATAGCATTAAATGGCGGTAAAACGTTTTATGACGACATTTATATGATCAAATAATTGCGGTTGGTTAGAGCAAATATTTACTCGGATAAAAATAACCTGCAGCTTAATCACATGTCTGGTTAGGACACAATGTAAGAGTTCCTTGTTAAATGAAAATAAGGGCAGTCAACATCAACTCCTGAACCTGTGCTAGTCATCGACCCTCAGGTCCATGTGGAGAAATATTAGCCGGTAACCTTTACTGCTAAGAGTCTGACTGATGCACAGCCATCCACACGCTCTCAGGATTGAACCTGTAGCCTGTCCAACACTGCAGTCTCAGGAGAGAAGAGCTCTTCATGGAACATACTAAAGCATGCTGGGAAATTTATGGACTATTTAATATTAGCCTGGAATTTATGGAACTGATTTCAGTGAGAATAAAATTGTCTAAACAATTTAGTTGACCCTCTTAGAAATAGTTTTCACGTAAATATAAATACAGAAATTGTACAGATGGTGTAACAGTGTTGTGCTACTTTTGAACCCTGAATATTACAACACAGAAGTTCTTTAACAACCAGATGCATTAATCTTTACTAATTTGTTTTTGCAAGGTTGTCTCAAACTTTATAAATGATTTATAAAGGAATGTATGCCAGGTAATACGCAGTGAACGAGGGCACTCGCAAAGTCAGCGAAAAACAAAGCGCTTAGTTTAGATATCTTGAGTTTTTAACACACAAGCTTGAGTTTTATCTGTCTTTATTTTGGTAAGATTAAACACACACATTTCCACAGTATTAAAGAGGCAGCCGGGAGTAATGTTTGTATATGAGGTGAACTGAACTTCTGATCTCATATTCTGTTGGGGTTTTGGTAACTGCACTCAGAGGCCTTGTTGGATGTATTACGAGAGATTGACGCTTTGATACGTTTGAGTAAATATTTTTTAAACCCAAAAGGTTCTGGGTTGAAAATGTGTTGAGCTTTATTAGTGTGCATGTGAGTGAAAGAACATTATAGGTATTAACATGTATTGACTGGATTCCACCTTCACAGGAAGCTGTTCTTGGTGCATGATAAAACTCTTAACCAGCACCCTCCTATTGGAGGACACAGACTGAATGATTGACAGATTTGATGACCAATTAGTGGTCATCATAGGGGAGGAGTTACTGCATCATCTTATTAGTCAACCAAAAAGAGCTCAAAAAACATTCCAGGGTTGATACCAGGCAGAACCTGGTATCAGAGTCACAACTTTCTGTTTGTCTGTTATCACAGTAATTTAACTAGTGTTTGTATTCAGCTTGGCTGAATTGCGTAAAGTGTGTGTGTGTGTGTGCGTGTGTGTGTGTGTGCGCAAAGTAAGGATGTTATCCTGTGTGCCAGGAACTGTTGAGGTTAGTATAAGGTTTTTTTAATGAGTTTTTTCAGAGGTTTTTTCTTGAGGTTGTTTCAGAAGTGGTGCTAATACTTTAGATGTTTACAGAGGTTACATTAAAGAGTCCAAGCATATGTAGCTTATTTTGCGTGACTGATCTGTCTTAACCAGTTGTGACAGAACAGCATGTTGTAGCTCTGCTAAGAAGAGTGTGTGCCCTAATAAAAAAAAGGCCAAGAAACTGCCAGTTAAATGATAGAGAGTCTGTAATCTAAAGAGCACATTAACAGGCCTCCTACAGTTCCTTCACTTGACGGTTTGATGTGTATTGCACAAATCTGGCAAGCTCTAATCTGATTGGCTGGCTGTATGCACATTCCGCAAGTAAGGGCGGAAGAGATCCAGTTTTCCAGGTTAATAGCATTAAATAATTAAAAAGAATTTAGTTTTAAGCACTTAGTAGCAAGCAAAGTTCATATCCTTGACTAGACAGAAAATCCTTAGATAAATATCTTTATAGATAGACAGAAAATCTGATGACAAAACTTGACACATTATTTGAATACATTTTTGTTTCACAGCAGGTCAGTTTGTGGCAAACTCACTTCTGTAGGCCACTGTGGAAGCCTGCTTTACATGTTGGTCAGGCATGTCGCATGACAGATGCATGATATTGTTAGATAGTACAACAAGATGTGTCTGTTAGTTTTTAAATGGGTACATGCCTTTATTAAACGGTCTCCCACTTTCTCCCTCTCTTTCCCTGTCTCTCTTTCTCTAATGTAATGACCTTGTGTGCTGTAGTAAGTTTACTTAGTGTCAGTTTGTTCAATTTACACAAGGACCTCTTCACCTTTCAGCAGTAAATCTCTGCGCAGTGGTTAACACAAACTAACTAGCTTGATAAACAACCCTCACTGCACCACATAGAATAACTGTCAGCTGGTGCTAGCCATTGCAAAGTCACGGGTTCGACTCCAGGGACTGCGCATGTCGATTTATATGTATGATTTATATGTGAACACAGTTCTTGGTTCATTTTGAGTGGTTACCTGGTTCTCATCAATATGTCATTGCAGTCAACACGCTGTGACCGGACACGTAAAGAATTCAGGAAACATCGGCCGCACCTCATACACTCTTTTCATAGCAGAAATATCATAGCAGCAGGACAATTTACTAACTGCATTGATTCTGCTGAAGCCATTGACTTCAACCGGTTGGATGTGACGTAGAATGAAACTGCATGTTTGTCGTGCTTGTTTAGACACATCACCTAATTTTTCTAAACCACGACACGCATGTTACGCTTCACATGACTTCAGAATAGTTATTAGAGTGATCAGGTGACTAAAATAAAACTGGTTAACCTCTGTTGTCTGTCCTCTAATATATGACTGTGCTTTCTTACTAATGTAGCGTTGACCTTCTAAACACACATACCAGTTTGTGACCATTGTATTAACATTCTGCTCTGAAGCTCCCTGAATCTCTTTCATATAGAGTCTGTGTG
>JAZGTK010017132.1:0-10685 GCA_036877625.1 Ambastaia sidthimunki
CCCCTTTAGGAGCAAATATACACTAAATTCCACATATCAGCTCTACTGACTTTGAAGGTGGATATTTATAATATAGCAAAAACGCCTGTACAGACTCATACAGGTCTGGCCATTTCACATATGCAAGCTAAAATCACCCAGCTAACAGGAAACATCCTCAGCAAAAAACGTTCTCTCAAAGTTCTGTTAAAGGTATCAAAAACATTCTTGCATTAATGTTAGCAGAACGTTTTTTAACGTATTGTATATTGAAAATGCTATTCTTAGGTTGTTAGTGGAACATTTTAAAACAATACAGAACTTTAAGCAAGCAATAATGTTAATACAACCTTTAGAAAACTAGACGTTTTTAACATTCCTAGAACATTCAAAATTACATTTTACGTTTTTGTTACTTAATGGAAACATTAAGAAAACGTTCTTATAACCTAAAATTGTTCGCTGGGGAAGGGCCAAAAGAACAACATGAGACTGATTCTCTCTCCGTCCCTCAGAAGCAAAAATGATCTGCATTTTCTGAAGAAAACATCAATGAGCAGAAACATCCAAAAGCATCCATGACAGAAACTTTCACTGGATTTTAAAACCTGTAACTGGAATTAAGAGTTACCCAGAATTCACAGCATCGATTCTTCTAAAAGCTGCTCGGCTAACAAAAGACAAAGACAAAACGAGAGGCCAGCGGTCGCCACGAGAGCCCAAAAAATGTCTTTATTGTCTTGCCACAGCACAACATACAATTTAAAGCAGATTGTTTGTCAACGTATAATTTGTAGTCAGAAGCTCAGACTTCTGTTTGAAGTAAACAATTCTGAAGGCCAAACAAGTGGATGATGATTTTTCATACATTTACAACGAACGCGTGAGTCAGTTTGTAAGTACAGAACGAAGATTATATATCCAGTCGGGTTCACGTCTAAACTCAAACTGATGTACAAGTTTGTGATTAATCTCTGTCACTTCATTGATTCAGAGTTTTGAGGATCGTGTCAAAACCGTCCTCCACATCATCTCTTATTCTGTCAAAATCAAAACAATTCATTTGCTACCTCAATGATGTTCAGGGTTAAAATGATTCGGTTCTGAATGGTGATTTACTCTGGAACAAACATCAGTTTTTTGAAGCACACTCTGAGAATTGTTCTTTGAGCCACATGGCAGAGCAAAACTGGATTGGTGCTTCTGTTGCCGGGTGGCCTTGACTCTTTATAACTGGTGGAAACACAAATAGCTGTTCCACCCTGCCTGTGTATGGTAGTACACACACACACACACACAACTAGATCATAAATCATCACTGCTTCATCCACACAACACATACAACAACCACACACACACACACACACACACACACACTCATAAATCCAAAATAACATCTATTGGTTAAGCTAGATGTTGACATGTTACAGTGTCACAGTGTTTTTACTCTTCAGAACGTTAAAGGAACGTTCTCAGAATGTTGGCTAACAAGTTCACTTAAGGTTATCAAAAATGTTCTTGCAGTAACGTTAGTTGAACATTTTCTAACATTTTCTTATATATTTAGTGTAACATTTTAAAAACATTACAGAAATGTTTGAATAACGTTCTTAGAACCAAGCAACAATGTTAATACAACATCTAAAAAACTGTTCCTAGAACTTTCAAAACATTTTTAACATTTCTATATTTTAAACTTGTCATCAATGAATCTTACAAACGGATCATCTCGCTTCCGTGAAAACGTCACATAAACAAAACACAGTAGTGATGGCAGGTCTAGATTTCTTAGAACTCAGATCTGAAGGTCTGACACCATCTAGCAGCCGTGAAGAGATGGAGAAGATCTGCATTCACCGCATTCCACAACGCTGCGAGTATTGTAAACTAAATCTGCTGTGGGTTTAGCATGGAGACGCGTCTCAGCTGCGGACCAAAATAATCCACGAGTTTAGCTAAGAGCTCAGCTGACATCTGTCACTTTTAGTTTTGAGGGCGACTGCACAAGCTCGCATGTCTGATAATGCGGCACATGCACCAAAACTTTACAAACTGCACATTCAGGGTTTCCTCAGGCGCATTTCAGTCTGCACTTGTGCAATTTGTGTCTGCATGTTGCTTCATTCAGCACCCTGTACGAATTTTTATGAAACTCATGGTTTAGAGGAAGCCTTCGACACGCAGCCCCTGCAAGCCAAGACGTGCTTGTGTTGACGTTGGCGCGCTCTCAGTCTCACGCGTGGCAGCTGATCAGTCTCCACCGTGACAGACGAGCTCTACCGATGACTTCATAGGCTTAAAGAGGACGCCCTGCTATTCATAAACCCTTGACGATGTGCTTTCAAATGCTGAACATTACTGCACTGCCTTGTGGGTAATGCGCGGCTCTTATCTCTGAACATGCTGAGTGCAGCTGTCTGGGCGTTTAGGAATTTCCGCAGGGCGCATTTAGAACACACACAGACCTCCGTCGGTGACCGTGTGTCCGATAACTGCGGACAGATAATCTGGAACTAACTTTTAAATAACTTACTTTCTATTGCGTAAGCGCTCGAATGCATCACATGCCCGCTTGTGTCTCTACAACAGCGCTGTTGCATTGACACGCTGCACCATCAATATCTTTTCCTGCGCTGGATCATTTGCGGTCAGCTGAAATGAGGCTGGGTTTGGCAGGCTGCAGATCAGAGCAGATTGATATTGGTTTACAGACAGCGTCACACAGAACAGTAAAGGTTATCCGGTCATCCACTCATTAAACTTCAGAAACTCAAAATTATGGGGAGATAAAACTGCACATCACATACAAAAGCAGTGACATCATTTTTAATCGTAGGGTGTTTAAAAAAACTTGAATCTGCAGCATGTCAGTGTTAATGTAGCTTTACTGCAGCCGCACACATTGAGCTTTTACACAGTCCGCATGAAAAAACTGCGACTCTACAGAAAACACAGTGATTAGTCGCTGCTAAAAGGAATTCACTGAGAATTTAATAGTGCCTACTTGCCTGTCAAACTTATGCTTTCAAAGCTAGCTTGCTTTTGCTAGCCTCTTCGTAACTGCTGACTCTACAAGTTGCCGTACGTTGTATCAATAGGCTTAGCATTAAAACTTACTTCAGTCGCGCATGCATGCGGTGTGAATCCTGCAACCTGCACATATGGGCGCCATAAGGAATGTGCATCTCGAGCGCTGCCGTCGCAAGATGTGTGAAACAGGCTGAGAGAAACACTTGGCTCAACTCAAATACATGTATCACAAGTTTCAGCTTTCAGAACCGTCAAACTTTCAGGCCAAATCCAACATCATTGGTGCTGAGATCTGCACAGCGCAAGCATCACTTATAATTCCTTACGAAAACGCAAAAATATGCTTCATAATGCTCTCATTGTCACACGAATAACATTTATTACTTACAGATCACTTTCACGACGCCTCATAGCCAAGTTCTCAAATGTTTCATTTAAGTCTCAACTTTGCCTCGGACGTTTCTCCTAAATTTCTAAAGAGAAATTAAAATAGGCACAAATGAGACGACTGTTAACACAGAGTAAGAGTACAGAGGTTTTTTAATTAATGTGGGTCGCATTTCTTTTTCCAAGAAGAGCAACCAGCAAAAGTCTTTTTCTCATTGCTGACTGAGGTCGCATCTTTTGCATCTTTCCTCTGGCTGCGTTTTCCCACAAATGAAATACTATAAAACACAAACACAAAAACAACAACGTTTGGAAATGCTGTACATTTTCTCAAGGCTAATTTCAGTTTGCAAAACCGTTTAATGCTGCACAAACAAACAACTGCATCCGAGCGCAGTTTTGAGCGCGTCACTTTCACTTTTCTGTCTCTAAACAATATTTTTCCTGACACTTGCAGCTGTTAACCGCAACACAGAATGGCTGTTGTGCTCTGGACTCACAGGAGAGGCAGCGCAGTATCGGTTGCGCCGGAAAGCGTCGCAGCAGACAGCGTGTCATTGTCTTCATGGCTCTGTAAGTCATTACCTAAGAGAGTGATCAATGCGACAGTAATGAATGATTTCATTGTGTGCGGGTACGTGCTCGTGAACAGAGACACTCTGTGCAGCCCCTCACGGAAATCACTGTTACCGACAGAGGTATTGAATTTCCTTATAAACGCAAGTCATTTTCATTAAACTAATAACAGCGAAGCTCAACACAGATGCGTTGTGAGAAAAACATGAAGCGTGTAGCGTGTGACAACACGGCCAAAATATAAACACATGCACCGACTGCATAAACACACCTTTGTGTTCAGCTGCGTTCTCAGGGTCGTGTTATGGTTTGATTTAGGCGAGTGTTTTGAGATCTGTCCCCTATCAAGGGTGCACTTACTCATGAGGGGTGAAGTTTAAAAGGTCAAAGGTGAAGGGTTAACAGAATGGCAAATCCTTGCTTTAGGGGCTTGGGGAGATTTTAAACGGTTTTAGTCTGTGACCTCAACAAAAGTTTCCAGATGAAGTGTTAGAAACTTGGAAGTTTTTTTTCCCAGGTTTCCACACAGATTATTGGAAAGCAGGTATATTTCAGCTGCTATTTTAATGAATTCTGTCATATATTGTGTACATTGTGTGCGCTGAGACAGAGATAAAGTTATTAGTTTGACGAACCTGGAATGTAAAAATATATAATCATATTTACATGAGCAGAGTGGACATGTGGATCTTATGCAAGTATTGGAAACCGCTGCTAGTGACAGATTAACATGGCCTGAGGGCAGTTAACCAGTTATATTACATTTATACACCCGTTTGTGAGCTGTATGATAACAAGTATTCTACAACTGGTTGATGCAACCCCGGCTGTTTCCCAAACCATAATGAGGTGTCTTCCTAGACTGCATTTCTGAGCATCACAAGGCAGATGTAGGAGCTTTATTTAGGACCACTGGGGCCTGTTTTTGGGCCACACCTACAGTGTGACGCCCAAAACTGCTGCCAAGTGTCTTTAATCCTGAAAAGTCCTAAGTTTGGAACGTGCCCATGATGGCCAGAAATGCTGTCTATAACGCCCCAAAAATTTTGCTTGCGCCCGATGCCTAAATATGCACTCTACATTTGGACCGCACCTACAATGCCCAAAACACTACACACGCGCATGCCTAACAGTGCTATTTTTTTTGTGCGAGACCCCTTTTTGATGCCAAATAAAGCTCTAGCCACATATGAAGGCCACATAGGCCTGCTGTGTGTTGGAACGTGTGTATGATAATGATGGCCAGACACACTGTCTGAGCCCAATGAGGTCCAAAAATGTTCCCCAGCGTTAACAAACTGTACTGGACTAACGGTGCCCAAAAACACCATCTAGGCAGCTGTCTCTCCAGGGCTGAGACACGTGTTACTTACCAGTCCATCACAGTTACTGATGGCCACCGAGGCCCTCGGCATGTCCGTCACATCTCCAGTGAACACACAGTCGCCCTGAATCTTCTCCGTGGACTTCTTCTCAAAGTCCTCCTGCCACTGAACAAAGGCTCCAGGGGCCACGAGCCTCCTGTTGGCCCTCAGGCGCAAGTGCAGCTCCTTCCCAAACACTGTGACGTTGAAGAACAGCTGCTCTCCGTCAGGGGCCGCGCGAGGCGCTCCGGGGGCGTCGCGCGGGACGCGTTTCCTGCCGCTCGGTGACGCTCCGGTGGACAGCACGTGAGAAACGAACCGGCCGCGAGCGTCGGTGCTGAACGGGACGATCAGGCCGAATTCGCTCAACTTATCGGAGATGTTTCCTGATAAAACACACAAGTTACCATCATTGACTACAAGAGAACTGAATAAAAGGTTTAAATGATAGAGAAAACAATTAACAAGAATGCAAAATTCATTTAAAAGTCGTTTTATAGCTAAATATACATCTATGAAAGCATGCACGAGCCAATATATTCATGCAACATGTACGATATTGATGTAAATGTTGCTCTAGCGGAGCTTTTCTCATGCATAAAGTTTATGGAAGTTTTTGCGATGCAACTTTACACTCCACACCGAAAACAAAGCCGAAAATGCGTTCACTTCACTTACCATGAGATTTTGCATAATGCCTACAGTCCAGAAATAACAGACTTATCGTACAGTACATTAATTTATATATATAATCCATAACTGTGGCCGAGTCCAATGCAACAAGCGTTTTCTTCTAAACGTACGCTGGAAACTTTCCTTCGGGACGCGTTTCATGAGGAATAAAGTGTTTTGGGAAGTTGCATCGTATCCCTGCAAACTCCAGACTGACGGACAGAGAGTTTCTTCACTTTCAGCTGGAGTTTAGATGGTCCAGCCCCATCACTGACGACAGCTCAACCAGAGGGAAAAAAAGGGCTGATGTCCCACAGACGGATGAAGCGACTGCCTGAGGCTCCAAACCTGGAAAACTATCGACAAATGTGGCTTTAATCAGCTGAAATGAAACGGTTAACTGCTTTGGAAAGTCTCTGCGGTGCCTCCGCTGGAAGTTTTGCGCAGTAACGCATTTATACTGTACATGCACCGCAATGGAAAATATGCATACTTGGAAAATGGGATTTAAAGGAATAGTTCGTTAATAAAATGACAATTAAGTTTGAAAATCATATATTTATCCTTATTGCATACACAAGAGACAAGATCCTTCTTATGCAAACACAAAGTCGTGGTTTTAACAAGTTTGGAAAATCTGAGCAAACGTTTCCTCATTCTCTACAGACTGTGTAAGCAAAACAACTATTTGTTTACAGAGTCAACTAGTT
Source organism: Ambastaia sidthimunki (assembly GCA_036877625.1). Lineage (NCBI taxonomy): Eukaryota > Metazoa > Chordata > Actinopteri > Cypriniformes > Botiidae > Ambastaia > Ambastaia sidthimunki. The sequence goes on from JAZGTK010017132.1 coordinate 6,719, forward strand.
GTTCTTTTAACTAGCAAACACTGTACACTACACTTTGAAAACGATGATTTCTGAATGACATTGTTTGTGTGGCAGATGGCAGAAATATCTAACAATCATATTAAACTATTTGAGGTTCAGCGTCCCCTACTGGACAGAGATGCATAATTACAAATAAAACATTTGATATAACCTATTGTAACAGTTTATCATGCACACCTGGTATTTTTTATTATTACCCATATTGCTTATTAATTTCGGTAAACATTCAGTCTTCATGCCGACCACGTGCCAACAATAAAACTAACTTCCCTCTAAAAGTAAGAAAGCAACGATCATGTCAGGTACGGCACACACATCATCTTGTTAGTGGTCTGTGATGGTGGGATTTCACAGTCAGATACAATCAACTGTTTGTCACATACAGAACAGTGCTGATAAAGGACAAACCTCACCTAACATCCACCCAACACACTCGACATCCTCACAAGCCCAGCTCTCACTCTGCTTGTGGGATAATAAGATTAAACCCGAAATATTTCCAATTTAAGAGTAAGGAAATGGAGTTTGTCTTTGTCTAGTGGAGGTGTGATTCAGTCATGACTCAGAGGCTTTCTGCTCAAACAACAGAAACCAGAATGAATTTGTTCCAGCAAGAGTCATTTTGACTCATACATGTGAACGCTTGTCTGTTTAGTCTCGCATAAAAATCACAGATTATTAGATCATCAGCCGTTCATTAAAGCAACAGTTCGTCCAGAATAAACATTTTGTTATCATTGTTATTTTGTGTTGATCTTTGTCATAAGCACCCAGTGATTTGAACTAAAGTGATTTGAACTTAAAGTAAAACTAGCCTGACATAAAAACCATTTAAACCAGCTAACAATTGTAGGTTGTAAGAATGTTTCCCTTATGCAAAAAAATAAAGAAATAAAATGTTATTTTAAATGTTAAATGAATGTTCAAAATGACCAGTTTTTAGACATTATTATTTAACATTATTGCTTGGTTATAAAAACGTTATTCAAACTTTTAACAGTAAAAAAAAACAGTAAAAAGTTTTACTAAAGCTAATACAAGAATGTTTTTTGAAGGAACTTTCAGAGAACATTAAGCAACATTCTGAGAACGTTTTACTGTTTACGCATTCACAAAAAGTTTAACCCGGTCTAAAATCTGGCATATAATTTAAAACAGCTGCAGGTTTACCAACAACAATAACATCAGAGTAAGAAAACGATGGCAGATCAACCACCAAAACTTTACAGTTCTCAACATGACCAACCAGGACATGCCAACATCACATCCATTCACTTTCATTCCGTTTACAACAGTTCTGTCTCCATCAGCTTGTGTGGAGCTCTGTTGCGTTTGGTTATCAGTGTGAATCAGAACCAGAGTTTTGCGCTAGTGATGGAAACCCTTTACCAGCCCGTGAGAGCTTTTGATTTTGGATTTTCCATTTGCACAACTGACGCATTAAAAGGTTTCTCTGCCAGAGTGACATTCCACATTACCCGGGGTACTTCATTAAAGCACCTGGCCTCACTCAGCCCTCCAGCACAGACCCTCATGAGATATTTTACCCCACATGTGAAGGTGTCCATGTGCACTAACACAGCATGTGCTGGTATTTGTTCTCTGTAATCACCATTCATTGTTCAAGTCTGTCTGCTTTCGTGACAGCTTCTGTATCTCAGACAGATGTAAGGACCACCCACCGTTCATTTGCAGACAGCTGATTGGCTGGCTTTATGCAACATATGCAATTAGCAGCAATTAAAGTCAGGGTCATTTTTTGTTATGCTGGTTGAAAGTCTGTTCACATTCTGATAGCAACACTAAGTGGCAAATATATTTATAAATACATTTATCTTCTGCGGAGTTTGTTATTTTCACATTCTCCATGACAAAACCGTAAATGATTTGTTAAAATCGGACAAAAATGAAAGAGCTACACCTGTCTGAGGTATTTGAGCTACATTAGCAAGTTAACTGATTATTTCTGTAAGTCTGTGAGCCATTAAAAAAAACCTAATAAGTGGGAGGAGTAATACATCCGCCAACACGGTTTTCATAGTAACGTGAAACTTTGTGTAAGTACCTATTTAAAGACCACCGCACCTCTGATGACCCTGTCAGGAGCAGAACTGATCTTTGCCCCCCACATTGTGCTGGTATTAGACAAATATGCTTCTGAAATAGTGATTATATCAAAAGATTGACAGATGAAGTATTAATTAGCACAGAAAGGTGTGTGGAGGAAGACAGAAGCAGTTCATCAGAGCTGAACCGTTCTCTCTCACATCTATAAGAGGAAACGTCAAGTTCAGGGTTCTCCTGAGGTGGCCCCCGCTCAATGCGTTTCTTTGTTAAGGTTCTTCTCCGGCGCTCTGAGGAACCAGCTCGAGTTTCATCTCGCAGAGGATCCCAGAAACCCTGAAAGATGTTTCAAGGCCAAGCTGACGCCACATCGTCCACAGTTCTGCTGTGTGAGAAGATCTACACACACTCAACATCTGCTTTGATGAGATGTTGGAAAAGACATGTTAGCTATTAGAGGGAAACATGCTGTAGATTTACATTTGAGTCCAATATATGAGTTTCTGGAGACTGACAGACAGAGTTGTTGAGAACAAGCACAAGAACTTCCATTGAAAACAGAACTGAGTGTCTGACAACATCGAGGCTTGTGAATCCTGACAGAAGGTTTGGTTTTGGTTTGGTTTCCTATTAAATCACCATCTCTGTTTGAAACAAAGCTGCAGGTTACTTTATTTACTTTTCTTTACGTATCTTGAAGTCAATTGAAGCCAAACTGACATTTCCCCGACAGCTCAAATTATAAATCGTTATTATTTTAAATTTTTCATTGGGAATCGAGGTAAGAATCGTTTTAATCACTGATCTGTCATGTACTTACTCAATAACTGATTCTTGTTTATTTTTAACCAAATCCAACCCCAAGTTACAGATAGCGGTTTTAATTCTGAAGGAATTTAATAAACTGACTATTCTAAACTGGACTCCTCTCACTGGACCCGCAGTTCTGGTTTACTTGGATTAATCTGAGAGGATCACAGTGCTAAAATCCACAAGGACTTCTGGACCTGCAGGTAACTGAGCCGTGATAGCAGCCGGCACAGAGCTGCAGTATCAGTGGTGGGAGGGGCTGAAAAATGACTTTTCCTCTCTCAGATGGAGTAAATTCACAAGCAGTGCGGTTCTGTCCTCAACAGCGGACCGACTGCGGACTCAGAGACGCCGCACAACACGATCGTCTCCTCTGAAACCTCTCCAGCTTTAAGAGTCATCATCTGAAGATCTGACAAGATCTTTGACATCAACCACGAACATGGGTTGGTTCTGCTTACAGTATAATTACAGGGTTGAATTTATTTTATTATTTCTATTTCCTATTGTTTATTCTTGCTTCCCCAACAGACTCAGTGGGACTCCTCTGGCTTAACGTTAAAATAACGTTTACAATTACAAAAGTTCATTTTCTGTTTAATTTCTTCATGTTACATAATAAGCTCTGCAAGACGTTCAAATGTGTCACGAAACGTTTCTGTGAGTATCCAGAACAGAACAGATCACCAGTCACATCACCTGAGGATGTAACCATAGCAACAGTAAACTGCCTAGAGTTGTCAACACAATTTACCTTCATGTTATAACAAAAACTGTTTAAAATGTCAAAGTGAATTTTCTACAGTTCCTGTAATTGGGGTTTTTGTTATAAATATTGATGATTTTTTTTGTAAAAGCACAAAAGTAAAAGTAGAAACAAAAGTGTATTCTGCTGTGTGTGTGTGTGTGTGTTCTGTGGAGTGTATTCTGCTGTGTGTGTGTGTGTTCTGTGGAGTGTATTCTGCTGTGTGTGTGTGTGTGTGTTCTGTGGAGTGTATTCTGCTGTGTGTATGTGTGTGTGTTCTGTGGAGTGTATTCTGCTGTGTGTGTGTGTGTTCTGTGGAGTGTATTT
>JAZGTK010017133.1:0-12404 GCA_036877625.1 Ambastaia sidthimunki
TAACGAGCTACTCAAAGCCTTCAGGACTACTTAAAAATTACAGGGCTGGAGCTAAACTTTGCAGGACATTGGCCCTCCAGGACTGGGATTAAATAGCCCTGGTCTAATGCCTTTATGGAAAGTCTTGCTAAATTATCGTGATAAACACACATAAAATGACACTGTTGCATGAATACATCGATGCGTTTCATCCTATTTCTTTTGCAGTATCACAGATGGGGGTGGCGCAGGGACACAACATGTGTCCAGATCCAGGAATCCCAGAGAGGGGAAAAAGAAAAGGCTCAGATTTCAGGTGAGAAATGAGTTTATGGATTACTTATTAGCATAGTCCACTGAGAGGACAGAGGAGACGGGAGAGAGGAGTGCAGTTAATTTAGTGTAGTTGTAATGCCAGGATGATGAATAGCAAGAGATGCAGGAGGTGGGCACCTGTTTAATTTCTCATTGGCCTTTTAATTCTCAGGGCTCAGGGAGGATATTTGATCAGCATAAACATGGGCTGTGGGTTCCCAAAGGTCGCAGCCAGAGGAGAAGAAAGGAGGAGGGAGAGGAGAAAGGGAGAAACAGACTGGAGGATTTTTCCAGTTATGCAGTATCAGGGATATTATATACACCGTGGCAGGAAAATTAACAGGGTGGAATCGTAACAGGATGGAATCAGGAGCTAATCTTTGCCATCGCTTAGTGGAAAATGATAGTTTAAAATTACAAACCTGGAGAATTCAAACATTTTGATGAGAGAAAAGTAAAAGATAAATAAACACCTGAGATATTTCTTAATAATTTTCTAATAAATACATAAATATAAAATAACCTGTCAGATTCAAAGTAGTGAAATCAATTAATTGAAATAAGTGATTTAAAAGAGTAAATTGAAAAAGAAAAATCAGATTTTGATCTTTAATTATTGTTAATCCAATTGTTAATTTTATCCAAATGTAACTCGTGATGTGTCGCATAGTCCATCATCCATGATAGAAAAAGAGAACTGAGAGAGAAAGAGACTGAAAATGAAACAGGGGTTCAGACCTATTTAATTGTGGGGAAATAGAGCCACAGCGGTGTCATTTCCAGGCACAGGGCTACCAGAGAGAGGCCTGTTGTGCAGGCTGGGCTGTCAGTGTCCCCCTGCAGAGTGAATGGCAGCGCCCAGGAGGATTCTAACATGGACAAATGAGGACAATCCTTTTTACGTGTACTAGCTCACAGCAGGGAAGTGAAAGACAATTGAAACTTTATACCGGAATGTTCTTTCCTCCGGCTACCTGAGAACCTTCATCAACTGCTAGGTAATGGAAGGTGCATTGCATCGCATTAGGAATCACACATCACAGTTTCTTAAGGGCTGTCTGTTACCTGAGTCAGACAGGAGCCCTGTTCCCTGCTGCAGAGTGTGTATGTATGCTGACATGGTATTTGATTTAATCATGAACAAATACCTGCTTACAAACACAAACATGAGAGCTGCTGTGAAAAGAGGTTGAGGAGTCTGACATCAGCACTTTGGACAGAATCCAGGAAAACATGGTGGTTTTCCTGGGAGGAAAACAAAAATGCACCTTTCTGTTTTGTATTGGGAGTTATATATAGTTGAATAGAATTTATGTTTTATATATTGGGTGTTTTGAACAATATTAAAACAATGTTTTGTTTATGCAACTGAGAGAGATTCAGTTTCATCCAAATGACTTGCATTCAAGGTACACATTTTTAATCAGTCTATGAGTTTCACTGGAAATCAAACCCATGATCTCAGTGTTGCTAGCACCATGCTGTAGTGTTGGAGCTACATGAAAGCTTAATAGAACTGTGTATTGATTTTTCTGCTAAGACTAATCTTCAGTCTCCTCTTTCAGGCGAGGTGCGACAGTTCACTTTTCTTGTGATGAAGGATACGAGCTTCAGGGCTCCAAAAGCATCACCTGTCTGCGAGTTACAGACAGTTACGTGGGCTGGAGTGATGATCGGCCAATCTGCAGAGGTATGGAGCTTTGAAAGCAACTGCTAAATGCATAGATTTAAATGTCACTTTCCATTAATTTTCCTAAACCTAAGTGAGATTTTTTTAGTGTGAGCTATTAGATGTAAAATTACAAACCTCAATTAAAATAAATGGCATATAACAGCTTATGTATATAATATTCATTTTGACCTCCTGACGTTTAACATTTTTTTACATTTAACAGTCAGTGTTAGGCACTTCTGTTCCCTAAACTTTTGTTAAACGTGCCAAAAGTATCTTATGTTCCTATGATCCTATATAAAAAGTATTGAAATGTTAAAATAATAGCAAACAGCTCCCATGGAAATAGGGCCAAAAAAAGTTTGTTATTTGTAAAATCTCCTTAGTTGAAGGGCTTTGATTAATATGCCAATGAAATGTCTTGACAATGAAAAAAGGAATAAAAGAGAGAAAAGCAGAGAATGAAATCTCTGCAGCTGATTTCCTTAAGGAGGAGGAGATGGTATCGCTTAGCCCATAATCAGCTTATTTAGCCTCACCAGGCTTCAATTAATTACTTTATTGAGCTTTACTTAATTTCTGACATTGATTGGCTAGGACAGCCGCAGGACCGTTCCTGTTGCAGCTGTTGCATCCCTGGAGAGATGCCGTCCACCACGCTGCCGTCCTTGCCCAAAAACCGACGCATAAATTGAAGTGCAAGTCTGGCATTTAGTACTCTGGTACAAGCCCCATGAATCTTAAGCACATGCAGTTGAGGCCTGTCAGTGATAGGGCTTTTTAGGAGGATGTATGTGTGTTTTTTGGTTGAGATGCTTGGTTTCTACGTTTGTGATGACTGTAGAAGGTTGTTCAGGTGAGATGTCATGCTGAGTAATACACTCCATTTTTCCAGTATTTAGAACCTTCAGGATGTCCTGCAGGATGCAGAGTTCTCTGATAGCACAGGCTTCATTCAACTCTACCACATACCAGTGCTCTCAAAAACACCCACACACATACAGAGTTGCTTATACCTGCTCCCTTCTCCTTCATATCGATTAATTTCTCCAGTGCTGTTCAGCCAGCTGTGCTCTATTAGCCTTTCATTAGAGTTACATATCCCTTCTTCAGCACCATCAGTGGCCTTTGCCACCGTGGACCCCTCTAGCCTGACAATCCCGGGAAGAAAGTTAGTTGGACAACTTTTTGATGGATTGCACCAGTTCTTTTTGGTTTTTGATTATTTAACTATCAGTTTTTCAGCACATCGCTGTGATTCTGTGGAAAGAGGGAAAATAGACTTGGAATTGGGAAACTGTTAGAATCGCCAAAGTTCTCTCATCAGCATCGGTACTCATGTGAAAAGGGTGTGAAAAGGGTTGATATTTGACTATTGTTTACCAGAATCCTTTTCATCATCACTTGCACTCTTTTAGCACTAATGTAGAGAATGATTATTTGTCTTGTTTCATTGATTTAACACTAAATGCCAGGCCATTATTTAGAAACGGCCTGTTTTAATTGCTCGCTACAGGAAAATGGGAATCATAAGAATAACATTAGTAATGGCCACAGAGTAGCATTCATAAATCACTGTCATTAGATACACAACTATAAGGATAAAAGGCACATTAATAGTTTGTCCTTGAGTTTTTCTTTATTTCTGTGCAACTTTTAGTAATTTGCAGGACTTAAATGGACTTCTATGAGACAATAAATTGGACAAGAGAGCTATAAACCACATTTGTGTTTCTTTTTATTGGATATTCCAACAAAAGAGGCTTCAAACTTTAAAAGACCAATCTAACCTGTGCACCACAAGTCATGAGCGATGAGGGATGTGTTTGTAGAAAATTGAAGTCGACATTTGTAAAAGCTGGTTAATGATGGTCATTTTAGGTCCAAAGTAACTCTTTTAGAATGATTCCTTCAAATCAAAGTCAACTCCTCAATTCCCTCATTGTGGTTTGCCATAGGCTATCTTTACATCTTCAGCTCTGAAATGTGCTCTGAGAAGTGGAGGGCATTAGAGCTTCTGGACTGAGTCTTACTCTGATCCCATTCAGCCCAAATCAGATTAAGTTCAGTGGTGGGAAAACTCCTCCACAGTGTGGGAGTGATTATTTTATTGCAATGCTGGGCCAACAACCCAGCCAACAATTGTAGTCTGTAAGAAATTTTAGTTTCCCTAACATTTCCATTAAGTAACAGAAACATTTAAAAAGTCACTTTGAATGTTTAGGAATGTTCAAAATGTCATTTTTTAATTGTTGCTTGGTTTAAAGAACACTTCCTGTTAGCTGGAAACTTACATGATCTGGTTTGTTTGTTTGTTAGTCCTTTCTAAAGGCTACTACTGTATCTTTTACTAATACTACCGTATTATCATGACTATTGTGTTGGTAAGCATGCTGTTTTGTTTTTTGTAGAGTTTAGCTGCAATACATTTCAGATTGCAAATATTTGTACAAACAAAGCCTATGATTCTAGAGGTTATCTTATTGAGAACATATCCAGATATGTGTTATGATCAACAAAAAAGGTTCAATGAATGTCCGCAGTTACCAAATCCAGACCTTTTAAAGCAGAAACTTGAGACGGCACATATCATGTTGAAGGTGAAAACTGGGATCATTTGGCCCTGATGTTAATTAACTTTTCAAAGATTTTTGTTCTTTAATGCCAGCCTACCTTAAAGTGTTTAAGGAAAACTTTGCGAGTGTGTATGTGTGTGTCTGTGGAAAAGATGGCCCTAAGGAGATCACCTCAGACATAGCTCATTAAGAGCTACAGCTGGTCCCAGACCTGCAGAAACATTCATTTACTGAAAACACACCATTAGACATAGAGTGCTTTCATTCAGGGAGGTATTTAAAGTCCTCCTGGAGGCCAAAAGTGTCACAAAAGACTTTAACTTAAAGAAAAGTCACAGAAAAGTCAAGCCCCCAACAAGTAATAGCTAAAGTCCTTGAAAATTCAGCTAACATGGTGGTCCAATCAAAACCAACAACCATTATTTCTGGTAACCTTAACAATAATCAAGTGTAAAATATTATTTGCAGCTGAGGGTTAATCTTTTATATATGTCCTTTTTAATCACAGAGGGTACATTTCATTGGTGTCTAGACCTACAAACCATTAGTGTACATACTGTACTTTAGTAATGTTTGGTCTTCCTTCAAGTTGGATTGCTTTGGATTAACCAGTTATTAATAGACATACTGTACTACAGTAAGAGTATTTGTTTGTTGTATGTTTCTTCTCTTTCAGCTCCCATGTGTGGGGGGCAGCTCCGTGGTCCTAATGGCATCATCACCTCCCCCAATTTCCCAGTACAATATGACAACAATGCCAACTGCACGTGGATCATCACGGCGTCAGATCTTTCCAAGGTGAATGCTCCAAAAATTCCTGACACATACCAAGTGTTCACAGAAGCTGCTGCCTAAAACTAGCTTCATGCTCGCAATATCGGAAAAGGCTTCAGTCTTTGAATTGTAGGGTGCAGGGAAAAGAGATACACAGATTTTGAAAGATGATATCTACAGACTCATAAAAAATAAAACTTAGCTCTGTTCCCACCAAGTAAGCTGCCTGCTGTCTACAGCCTACATAAGCAGCTACCTGTTAAGACAGCATCCTAACTAATGTAATGAAACCTTAAATGCCTGAGTTTGCTGTATGTTGATAAGTTAGTTTGTGTTTATTTTTCACTGCAATTGGTGAAGTCCATTATGGGTTGCCTCTTGTATTTGATGCCATCTTAGAGTTTGACTAATATTATGTAGGAGACAAAATACATAAGATGCCTTCTCAAGCAGCATTTGGATTTGAATTTGTGCATATGATGCCTTGGTACAGAGCAATTGTGTCATGTAAAAAGGGAATAGGAGAGAAATAAAATAAATCAAAATGGATAAGAAAAGAAACTGCATCAAATGGACACAATGGGAGTGACAAAACTGTGGCAAACAGTGTCGTGACTTTGAGGTTTAGTTCAAGGCCATTTTCCTGATCGTTTGCTAGATTTTCTTTATCTAGGTTAAAAAAATGGCTTTACAAATCTCCCCTCATCACCATGACTCAGTTGGGAAGGAAGCGAGAGACTGAGGGGAAATGGAATGGATTGGAGTGGCTCTATCAACTTTCTTTTTTCCTGTTCGAGGTGTGCTCTTTCATCCCGTTTTTAAGGACAGGTTTGCTTCACACTATCTTGGTTTGAGAAGAGGGATCGGATGAAGATGGAACATTGCTGGTTTTGCTCATATAATAACATTCTATTTTTATTCTGACACAGTAGCACCGGGGAAAGACATGAGGTTAGCTCTGATTCTGAGGCAGAACCAGGGCTGTATGAAATGTACCTCACAATGAGCTTTATATTCTGCTGCAGCTGGTTTGGTGCCCAAACCAATGACTCTCCCTGTGTGGAGAGACTCCAGCAGCTGTTGAAGTCTTTACCATCACAGCTAGCCATAGCCTGACATCATTTAGCATTTGACGATGCATGCTGAATATTTAATGGAGAGGTAATTTTTTTGATGGTGTTATACTTTCACAGTTTACATGCAGGGAAGGATTTGTTTAGGTTGTCTTCTCTGAAGAGTTAATGACCTTTGTGTTGCTAATGCAGCTTTTTACCAATTGAGCTACATGTACACAGTTTAATTTAGGATATTTGGTAAACAATGTGATGTCCACTCAACCAAAACAAAGTAAAGAAACAAAAAGTAAAATAAAACTAAAGAAAATAAAACTTGCAAAAGTTCAGACAGCACATGAACCCAATCTGTACTGCCTCAGTAGCACATTCCCTAGAGCTACAGTTAAAGATGCTCTCTCCATCCACAGATCCATTCTATTTGTGTCATCCTTGGTGCCTAATGACGGGTGTTGGAAAATGGTTGAGCTCGTAACTATAGAAAGAGACAAAAGAACAGAACTCTGCAGGGAAAGCAGCATGTGGGGGCATACAGGGCTGAATCCCCTGCTCACAGACAAACATTAGCTCAGAGTCTAGACACTGGCTTTCTGTCTTAGATGGAGAGATCCCCAAAAGGCATAATAATAGAAAATGAGTTGTTCATGAGAAGACACAGCTGATTGCTTTTGTTGTGCTTCTCATTTTTAATTATCAGTCCCTCTTTTGTTCCTCCTTCAACAGACTGGTATTATCAGCTACTCCACTTCTGTGGGGACCACCATTTTGACAAAAAACAACAGCTCCTCCAACATGTCCCACTGTCTGCTAGGTTGTGTTTGGGCATTATCACTCTCAGCAGTGAGACTATTCAATGTGTCTTTTGTCTTACAGACACACGAGTGACTTCTTTTTTGTATTTTGCTATTAGTTAACCATGTGTGTAGCCCAGTTTTTGGACTATGGTGCTATCAAGGCAAGCACTAAAAGTAAAATTTGATCAAATCACTTTGTGTTTACTTATACCTTATATAGTAGCTCCAAAATTTGTTTGGTCCAAAAATATAGATAACCAAGTGCCATTAATTTTATGATGGTATAAGTGTAATTTCAGTACTATGGCAGTTAAATGATTTTTGATACTCCTAATACTATGGTAGTACATGTGCCATGTGCAAGTTTAATATTTTGTTATTTATATAATGAAGTCTGGCTCAGGTGTCCAAATAGTGCCACCATATGTTTTCAAAGTTATAGTAATGTGCTTTTATAGGAAATGGATTAAGTATGGAATCAGATTCATATTTCATGCTTTGTCTTGTAGTGACTTGACAGGACTGGTCTTTGCATCAAAATTCTTCAATGAGGGTTTCAGCCCACAGAGCTGTCAGTCATGATCATACACACTGCTGCTCTAATGCATCAGGATACAGCAGCACTCACCTGAGGGGGCAGCCCACCCTCTGTTGAGGGGGCAGATAGAGGAGAGGAAGAACTGGTGTGGTAAAATGTGAAGAAATTCTCTTCACTGGTGACCTAGAATGCTGCCTCCCTATTTTTTTTGTTTAGAAGTGTGTTTACCATAAGACAGAATGCAATTTGCATTTATATAAGCTTTTTCATTAGGAGTTGGTCTCCAAGCACTCCAAAAACATTAAGAATTTGGTGGAAATGTGGCAGCCAATTTGAAATGGCAGACTAGACGGTACATTTTGTTTATTTTATTATTTTTTTCACACTGTTACCTTTTCTGTTTATCAGCTAAGCATAAGCAAAGTGAGACAGGCCTTCATATTTAATTGTTCATCTTTTTCCTTTCTCTATTTGTATTAAAATGCCACGCTCTTATTTTTTTGTTTCGTTTTGGAAGAATGATAATGATGCTCCTTTGGCTTTTCATTTTGCTGCATACCTTCATTCTTTGTTTTCAAGAAAGTTTTTCTCCTTATCTCCTTCCATTGCAAACTTTCAGAGAATTGCAAATTCTGAAAATGGTATCTGATGGTATCTGCCCAAAACCTGATTGTATGTCCACACTTGCTTACATTGTCCAAAATTGCTTACATTACTAGTACTGACATATGCTACGGCTACTGAGTTATAAAAGTTTTTATACATATAGATCAGAATACCATACAGAGAGACAGGGTGTGCTGTAGTGCTATGGTTTACTGGAGACAAACTCCAACATCCTGCTGTCTGGATTTGCACTGGCAAGCCCAACTTATATATTCCTAATCTTTCACGATTGGCTCCCCCAAACTATGATATAATATAGACGCACTCTTAAAATACTGATACACAAGAGAAATCACAATAGATTCAAATGCAGTGCTAAAACATTTCAATGATACATTTTTGAAAGGCTTGAATTAAAAGTTGACTGGCTCTTTTAACCGAGGTGCTTTCTGTATGCAGGTGATCAAGCTGACTTTTGAAGAGTTTGAGCTGGAGCGCGGTTACGATACTCTTACCGTAGGAGACGGACCGGTAATCGGCGATCAGCGGACGGTCTTTCATGTGTGAGTACTTTTGTTCCTGCTTGGCTTTCTTCTCCGCCCTCTCTCAAACTCCATCCAGGCCTCATCTTCTGCTCTTTAACTCCTCTCTGTGTGTGTATAACTCCCCACCCTCTTCATCTTCTTTTATCTCCCTGTCCTGTCTTCCTCCGGCCCCTCGTTTTTCCCTCCTCCTCCGCTATTTCTTCCTTTCACCCTTTTCTATTTCATCTCATTTCATCAGCCCGCTGAGCAAGAGCATAATGCAGAAATACCCCAAGCTTTATTGTCAGTCTCTATAAGTCTCAATGTTATGACAAGATCAGTCCTGCTGCAAAACTGCATCACATATTGATGCCTCATAATGCATTTTTCCGCACCAGATGCTCCGGAAACGTTGCTGAGTATGTTGCTATTAATTGTGCTGAAATTTATAGTCTTCATAAAGTTTTATCGATGTCGTTTTATGTGCGCTCTCTGGCAGGGCCGGACAAGAGCTTGTGTTCCTTTTCAATGGCCTGGTGTCCCCAGGTGCTTTCACTCTGGTTACGCAAAGGTCCCTATGGTCAAATGTGCGTAATTAGTGGGTCTCGTAAGCCCTTATGGACCGATTCTGTCAATCCCCACAGGCTAGTGCTGGGATACTCCTAGTGTTCCCCAAAGGGTGCCGATTGCTGAGTTATGTCATACAGTAATAAAAGTGAAGCATTTCTGATGTGTTGTCATTTTCCATAATATGTGTCTTTCTGTTTTTAAGCTTATCTGGAACCACAACTCCAGATCTGGTGGTCAGCACCAGCCATCAGATGTGGCTGAACTTCAAAACAGATGACACCAGCGGCTCTCTTGGTTTTAAGGTTTCTTATGAGGGTGAGTATGATTAGTTGACATTAAAATGTGAAGGGTAACCAATATTCATGACTTATACCAAAAAATTATGAAACATGAAGAGACAAGGATTCTGTCCAATCACATATTTAAATTCAGAGCAATGCAAGGACTACAGCTTGTATCATCATAAAATAAAATATTTGTTTTCTCATAGCTTTTGAAGCATGTGATTATAGGTTTGGTAATTACCATATCAATAGAATATTTTCATATGAAGTCTCTCACCCTGGTGATGTCACTGCCCACTGATGATCCTTCAGTGTAATCAGAAATGATTCTCCTCTGTTTTCCTTCCTTTATGTTTACAGCACAACAGCCACTTATCTCTTATTAAATCATATGGATGGACATAAAAAGCCTTTGAATATCTCTTTAGTCTTTGTTTACTCCGTATCACAGTGATTGCATATAATATCAGGGTAGAGAAGCAATATTGTTATGAGGTCATTGGTGTACAGTATCTCATCTAAACCAGTGCATTGATGGCGTACTCATACCAGAAGTCAGAATTTACACGCTTCCTCATTCCCAGGGGGAAATCTATCTATTCCGTATGTTTTTCCTCTGAGCAAATTTCCCAATATTCTTGCGCTCATGGTGGCTTCCTGCAGTTTGATGCACTCTTGGGAGATCTGTTAAGAGTACAAGCACAGCATGTTCTTTTTTATTTCTTTTTCATTTTCTGTTTCTCACTTCATCATTACACCTTTTGCACATGCGGCGTGGGTCATCAAAACAGACTGTGATCGTTTAACCTCACTGAAATGGGGGCTGAGGGATGAGGTGGATATCATGCAAGAGTTACTACTAATTTTCTGTTTCCTGAATGTGGATCTCAATGTCTGATTGGAAAAGAGAACAGCACAGTTTTATTTCTGACTCTCTGTCAGAATAGCACCGCAAGGTGAGGTGGAAATGAGGTGCACACTTCCTAAATTGCAAACCAATATTTGCTGTCAAATCCACAATAAGCTTCCAGGCCTGCAGTTTTTATGCTTATTTTGAGCGGCAAACGAAAGTGGAGCAGTGTTCATACAGCAACATGATTAAAACAATGAGAGACACTTAATGAAGTTGAGGATTCTCTTTGATTCTCTGCCTGCGGGATGAGATTCAACACTAAATTATTGCATCTCAAGTTTGCGCTTTTCTGAGCATAATTGCTCAGAGTGTTTGGTGGAAACCCTTGCTGTTTTAAAGCTTGATACCTGCAGTAACACACCCATGTTCTCTTCATAGCACATTCCTGTTTCTATTAAGTCATATTGCCATGTTTCTTAACCCAAGACTAAATGGCATTCGAGAGCCTGTAATTCTCCTTCATAGAGAGGTTATATAGTCACATAGCTGCCATTTGTAGCTATTGGATAATGTGTAATGTTAAAATTACACAATAATTCCAGTAACTTATCATTGGCACACTATACACACCTATTCAGTTTATTTTCTGACATACAGAAGACTTCTCAGTTCCCTGTGTTGTTAGAAATAAGGGTGTATTGTATCAATGGCACCCAAACATTGTAAGTGTTGTTTTAATATGTGTGAGCATGATGGATAATGTAGTTCTACAAAGATGTCATGCTTATTAGTTGTGTACAGGGTGCAACCAGGTTTCCAAACCTTTACAATACTGCTGGTAAACAAAAAGTCAGCATCTCAGTGGAATCCAATTGTACTTGTTATTTGCAGCAGGCAAAGTAACAGAATTTGGGTGTTGCCTAAGAGCAGTGGTGACATTTCCTCCAGAAACGATGCTGTTAAGACAAAATGCTTTTTGGTCGTAAATGTAACATTCGGTGCATGATACATTGTTTCTCTCAATTGTGATTCCTGGGTAACTGCACTTCACTAAAGTGCAGTCTAAAAACAATGTTGAAGGAATAAACACTGTAAACACACAAAAAACGTCCAGTATAATAAATGCCTGTAAGCCAAACATAGCGCTTCCACTGCAGAGAAGAGGAATCTCAGTAAGCTGATGGTGCGAAAAAAATAATGCAAAAATTACTTGAACATGTTACAATGTTGCATAATTAGCTACTTTAATGAGTAGCACAATCTTGTAACACAATACTTTTCAATAGCATTCCCCAATACTGAAACTAGTGGGTGACAGATTCCCCTTTATAATTTTTACACCCTGTTTAGCTCTACACTAGAGGATTAAAGTGTTTAAAATTTTCACATCTATCGCTTTAAATTCTTTCCCTCTCACTCACACTTGTTTTCTACACATTTTCTGCAGGTATTATTTTATAAATGAAGCTCCAAAGGGAAAATGAACTTGTTGAGCGTGTGCTGAGGGACCTGTCAATATGACTTTTTGCAAGTTGCTGTTCTATCTTCTGTGTCTGATTAAGCTTGAGTCAGTTAAGCTGCCTTTGTTACTTTCAGACCATAATGATTGTGCACATTTATCCCAGCATTTTATCTTTTACTGAGCCCTAAATGTTTTGAGTGTGTTTTGAGGATTTGATTGCTGAAAAACTGCAGTCTGTTGGTGATGGATGGATGGAAAATAGAATTCTGGACCTGTATGCTGCATGAGGATAAATGGAATTATTTGTGCTCGTGCCTTCCTGTGCTATTAGTAATTCTTCATTAGGAAGTCAATGACTTCCATCTGTGTGGAGTAAAAAAAAAA
>JAZGTK010017134.1:0-12404 GCA_036877625.1 Ambastaia sidthimunki
TGTAAACACAGTTTTAAAAGGTGAACAGAGCTTGAGTCCACACAGCAAATAAGTTTGTAACAACGTTTTTGTGTCTGGGGTAAACTATTCTTATAACAACCACCCAAAAAAGATCCTAAGATTGCCTCAACCTCTAGTTTCTTCTGGTAAAACCCCAGTAATGTAAAAAAAAATATATAAAACAAGATACAGGTACTCTGTATTTGTAAACACCTCATGACCTGTTATCAGATGTTTGCCTCAACATCTCTGTAGATGCAAACTGAGATCTTCAAGCCCTGGGCACTTAGAATTCATAAAAGGTTAACTTATGATAAACCAAATCATTGTAAACACTTAGCATTGCAAAGGTTAATTCTCACGCTGCCTTGAACCATATGCTCCAATCGTAAAATGAGATTGAAAATGGCAAACTCATTACAGTCACACGGATATAAAAGGCAGGCAGTGTGCGTTTAGTTTCTGGTCTCCACCTGTCCAACCACAACTGCAGTTATAATGACACAATTAGCAGGCGATTCTGAGCACCAGAGATTCCACATAAACAGCAGAGACTCTAAACCTATTTGCAGAGACGAGATTGCCGGAGCACAGTGTGAATTCTGACAGCCAGATATTGAGTGTTATCATTTTTCTTGGCACCGTCTCAATCTACTGGCCTTGAATACAGCTGCAATTTGGAAGCCCCAGCTAACAACTTCAAGTTGTACGAACATTTGCCTAATGTTTTCATTAAGTAACACAAAAGTTTAAAAATGTTATTTTGAAAGTGAGGACTTTAAAAGTGCCCACTTTTTCAGATGTTTTTGAGATTTAAACATTTAGTTAATTCTGTAATGTTTTTTAAACAACTTAATTTATAACATTTTTAATATATATGATGCATAACTTAAAAAAGTTCTACTTACAAAACTGCTTTGATAATAATGTTGAGAGAACTTTTAGAGAACATTAGGCAACGTTCTGAGAATGTTCCCTGTTAGCTGGATCACCACATCACAAGCCTTTAATACTTGTGCATCTGTATTTGAAATGTTTTGTGGTACTTCAGTAAAGCCAGATGCATAGCTGAGGGCTGATGCAGGGTCATTTTCCAGCAATGTTAATGGTTGTGGTTGCAAAGAGCTGTTGTGTATTAAAATCAGCATGTTACCAGTTTACTCTGCTGGCCCTGGAGACCATAATATTCTGGACATATTGTGCATCTGGGGTTCCTGTGTGGCTACGCATTAACCCCAGAGAGATCTGCAGAGATTTTATGCCCCTGGAACACAATACGCTGGTCTTTTAAACAGGATAATGGCAATCTCACACACTAAATGGCACATATAATATTCATTCCTTTATCCTTCAAAAGGAAGTGCAGGAAATGCACATTTTGCATTTACAAATGTGACACAACCACAAGTAAAACTGACATTTCCTGCGTGTCAATAATTTACGAATTATTATACACTTACCATTGTGAATCAGGACAAGGTATGAAGACCTTTTAAACCCTGAACTGTACTTGCTCAAAAACTGATTTTTGTTTATTCTTAACAAAAAATGTTACATATTTCTGCATTGTAGCATTCAACAGAACACACATACACACACACACTGGTCTCATTCACTAATTTATCATTATTGGAATGAGGCAAAGAAAATTTATCAGCACCTGTTTTAAATCTGGGGGGAAATTTGCCTTCTCATTTCGGTGTTGCACACTTAATTAGAAACACTTACACAATCATTAGTGAACGAGACCCAATTTCTAAGCAATCTGTTATTATCCATCTATGTTTGGAATCATTGGAACTGCATAACAGTGAGATTATAATAGTATCTCTGACATTTTAGCCTTGGTGTGATGCCCAATCGCCAGGCTCAGATCACAACCTGTGTGACCCTAATGAGACCTACTCCTCTAACAAAAACACTAATGACATCATTACTAAAATCAAGTTTTCTCTGGCTTTATTTCAGCACATCTGTAGAATTTCAGTGCAGATAACAGACACGGCTCTCCACTCCCCCAGCAGCCAGAGTCAATTTAACAGAGCACTACCTTTAAACACCCAGTTCCCATGGACAGCATCTACAAGCGAGTGGCTGACCTCTAACTCCAGCTACACTGAGATCGAGAGAGTCTTTGCACTTTGACCACCGAGAAAAAATCCAGACCAATGTGTTGGCACATTTTCATGCTGTTGGTATTCCACGCCAAAAAACGATGGCTTACAGCTAAGACTCGGAATAGAAGCAAATTCGTTTTGCACGTCTGGAGGATTCTGCAGTGCAGTCATTTGAGGAATGGCCTCTAAACGTAGAATCTGTATTTAGTACATCGCCTCACGTGAAAACATGCGCTTTTACTGTTGCATGAACGTAACGTGATTCTGCAACATGCATGACATATGGCATAATGTTTGCTGGAACAACCGAACCATCAGCTTCTCATCTCTAATGAGTTTTCTATCACAGCAACGAACAAAGTTGCTTTATAGAACCTTCAACCTTTCTGTTCCTCAACCGGGTCTGCTAAGACCATCACGAGTTACTTTTCCATTTGCACTTAATCAAAGACACTTCCCATCAATCACTGAATTTCACTTCTGCCTCAATCTGCTTTAAATTTACTTTGTAAGGTTCTCTTAGCTTCCAATATGTCGATGGAACCTATACTAAATGGGTCTTGAATTTATATATCAGTTGGGTTCAAAATGAGAAAGGGCTCTTTTCGTCCTTAGTGTAGAAATATTTGTCACTGCATATTAAAATGTAAATATGTTGTACATGTTTGTATAATGGGATTACTGAATGCATTGCATTTTTTTCAAAACATCATAAATAACATTGTTCCTAGTTAAAGTACTTCCAGCAGGATGCTTACATAAACAGTTTATCCAAAAATAAACATTCTGTCATCATTTACTTACCCTCATGTTGAGGGTTTGAGGAGAAAGAGGATTTGGGCTCTCAGGCTCAAAAATGATGAAAAAAAGTGGTTCACAAACTTCTAAAGCCAGGCAGCATGACTAACAGATAAACATTTAAACCGTTTTAATTTAAACAAATTTAAACAAAATTATGAAATCATGACATCTGTCCCAGCTCATATGAGCACCTTCATGAGAGCTCATGAGAGAAAGAACAATGTTTGAATAATAAGTAAACGATCAGAGTAGCATTTGAATAAGACTCACAAGTTGCATAATCCAAACTTATGAAACAAGATAAGAGTGAGTAAATCAAGACAAGTTTTCATTTTTGGGTGAACTATTCCTTTAAAATCTTCTGTCAACAAAATCTAGGCAAATGCTGTCGAATTCAGAAACCGAGAACGTGTTTGATATTCAGAGCTGATTTTAACAGAACAAAATGTTGTGTCAAAATCAATTAGCACTCGAGGATTGAGCGATCACAGACTGGAGGTCATAATTATAACTTGCTCTTGGCTGGCAGTTTTCCTTTCAGGAAGACTGAGCTGTATACAGTAATTGCAGATAGAAGTCAGGAGACGGTCTATCTCACAGGATGTTTTCGGTGGTTCTCAGAAGACAAACAAAAGGCTCCTTCAGAACTTTCCGTCTGACGTGTTTGATAATCCAACTCACAGTCACCAAAAACAGCTGGATTCCGACTCTTCTGCGTGACTAAAATAAAAAGATTCTGAAATGCTTGATACATCCGTGTGGTTTTTTTAGTGAAGTTTAATAGTTTTGTTGGCTTTAATGAAAATCTCTAGCTATCACTTCAAACACAGAATTAAAAAAAAAACTAAACATGATTTACTCACCCTTATCGTTCTCCAAAGCTCTTTTTTAATTGGCTAACCTTCTCATTAGTCATTTGGGCGGGGCCGACTGCATACTGAACAGGTGCTGATAAACAGGAAAGGTCACAGGTCAATGTGCACATGGTTGTGATGTCATGAGCATAAATATTTCTAAAAGACCCATTTGTCCTTCATTCATAAATGTTCAGGATTGTCAACAGAGCTTTGTATAATACAGTATAATATTTTAACACACGAAAGTACATCAAATGTTAAGAATAGTATACTACCATTCTATGGTTACTACTTTTTCAGTATACATAACTGTATACTGCACGTAAATTTAATTTTCTGCATGTAAAGATAACCTGCTACATTTGCATTTATTTATTCGTTTAGATGTTGACTGGAAGCCACTTACTGAATATAAAACATGCATCGTACAGAATGTCATGGAACAATAATGAACTATATCACAGTTTAAAAGGATTACTGTTACTAATGCATTTTCAAACCCACAACCTTTGTGCCATTAACACAATGCTCTACCAGTTGAGCTACAGGAATACCTGCAACATTTAAGTATATAAGTTATAAATCATTCCCTTGTCATTTATTTGAAAAGCGAAAAAAACGTTTTCTGTTACATTCCCTTAAAAAAAACAAATTTGTTGACATTTCTGACACAAACCCAAGAAAACAGAAGAGAAGAAGAACGTGGGATGAGTTAATGTTGTTTTTTAATTGGGTTATTACTGTGGACAGGCGGATGCTGTCTTTCTCTTCATCTCTGGAGACTGAACCTCAGCTTGACCCTGCTACTCTGTTCCTCACAGCTAGTATGCTAATATTAGCAAACTGTTATGCTGATAGCACCCTGCCCCCACACAACACCATTTTACACAAGCCCACTAAAAGCTATCAGATACCAGTGTTGCCATTGCAAGAGCTTGTTCTTTTTCAGAGCGGCACAGTGAGTTAGCGGGAAATTAGCGGGAATCTCATAATGTGTGGGTCATTTTTTATAATAGTACAAATTATTCTGTTTTGCAATAAAAAACAAACCCTATTCTTGTGACTTGGAACAACAGAATAAATCTTAAAGTCTATTTTTGCATTTTTCTTTTAATTTGATTTGTGGAATTTACCTATTAAAATGTCATTTGTTACAACCGTTCTTAAACCAAATGACAAGTGCAGACTGTGACAGAGACACACACACACAGACACACACACACGCACACACACACACACACACACACACACACACACACACACACACACACGCACACACACAAGCCTCGTCAAGCATGGAGTGCAAATTGAATCTGTGATATGTGAAGAGACACGTCCTTTTTGTATTTTCAATCATTCGCTGGTTTTAAAGCATATTTCTCATGAATCTCTATTAGATATCACCAAAACCCTGTTGTTTTCTGATCAATAAGAGCTGTATATTAAAAAACTGCTGAAGGACAATAAATCAATGGAAAGGTGTGTTGCCTTGACAGTACATACATCTGGAGACTTACACTTTGACATAACACACAAACAAACACACACTTACACAAATACACAGAGCTGGTTTTGGCCTGTGATGTCATGGTGCTGCCACAGATGTAGAAATACATTCACATACCGCACTTGGCCCCTGAAGGGCCATATAAACGTTCTCATCCAGGTGAATCTGATCTGAGGTCATGACCTTTTCCTTCCAGTGGTGGCTGCAGGGGAAATTAAAGTTCTCCAGTGGAGCAGGATGATGGCTCTCAGTGACAGAAGCAGCCTGCTGAGGTAAAGAACACACTTTGAAGATGCTTGGCTGACGAGGAGTTTTGGGCTTTAAGGATGAAGAAGACAAAGTGAGGAAACGCATTTTGATTTTGAGCCTGCACCTGGTGTGACCGTCTCATCAGTGAGGCTGATTGCGCCGCAGGAAATGCGGCGTGATTGCGCGTGTTGCATGGATTCTGGCAGTGTATGAAAATGTACTGTAAAATTTCATGCCACAAATGGAATGCGCCAATATGCGCCATCACTTAACCTGAAGACAAAGGCAGATGGATTTAAAAACACTTTCTCCTACCTGTTACTTCTTGTCTCTAGTCGGTCTACTAACGCCAAAAATATCAATAAATTAGCTGAATACTGACAGCATGAATGTACTAATGTACTAATCCTGTGTATGTACTAATCCTAACTCAAACTTCAGGTTTACTGCATGCATGCATGCATACCTGCAGACCTGAATGCGATGCTGATGCATAGCTTTGCTTTCTGCATATCCTCTGGTAGTCTGCATTCCGTTGCTGCATATCTGCATGAGGAACTCTGCTTAGCGACAACAAAGTGCCCGGACGTCATTTGTTTTCACTGTAAACACAAGATTACAGCGAAGAAACATCACAATATTTTTTAATAAAACTTAATTTGCGTAAATAAGCACATGAGACTGAAAATGTGAAATTGATGTATGCGGTAAACCAAGACTCATTAGATATCACTAACCAATATGTGTGTTACATATTAAGTTTATTAAAGGGCAAGTATTTAGGGACAATAACAGGTGGATCAAAACAACTCTTATGATCGAAGACCAAAAATTTCAACACTATAAGTAATTAGAAATGTAATTTCACTAATCTAGCAGTAATGAGGAAGTCTTATTGGCTTGTGACTCTGGACTTTGTATCAATTCTCAAGAAATCCAATGCAAACATAATGCCACTCTGAAATTAACCAAACAGACTCTGGATTAGCATTGCAAATGTAATTTTACCTCCTCTTACAAAGTTCCAGTTAACAATGATAAAGGTTTCTAAATTTAGTAGAAACACCTTCAAAGTTTGGCAGTGATTGAGACAAGCTAAATATCTAATTAAAAAAGTAAAGTAATTATCTTTCAGATATATATTTACATGTTAGAGGGTTTTCTGCAAAATGTTAATGTCTTCTACACTGATTAAGACAAATAAAGGTGTTTACACAAATAGGCAATAATGTGGCATTAAAGAGATTTACCCTATGAAACATAAAAACATGTTATTAAGGAGATATTTCTACTAAAAATAACATTCAGTGGTGTTATTTTAATTCTATTTACATTGGAATCAGTCATTTTTGCCTCTCTATCGCCATCTCTGTCTTAAACACAACACTGCAAGTTAAACAAACCAAGCAAACCCTCCACCATTCCAGTTTAGTAGCCAGGAAATCTTCTTTCTGTTTACAGGAAATCAGGCCCGACCGCTCAATTTATAAATAATTATTATAAACTAAACAGTAAAATACTAAAGCAGTTTATTGCAGCAGAGCACAGACAAACAGCCGAGTAACTTGTTGAACAGCATGAATGAAATATTAGATGATGTCATTAGTTTCTAAGGGCTGGTTAGATACTATGTGATGCATTGTGTGAAATATTGCATTATGTGAAATATGATACAATATAAAATATTATGTAATTTTTTTCATGCATCTATATATAATTTAGAGGTATATGGAAATGTGCAGGTTAAATAAGCTTTTCTATACTATTTTTAATATACGTATATATGTTCAGTGAAGAACACAAGACAATTTAAGGTGTAAAAAATTCAAAGAGACGAAGTCTTACCATTTCTACAGTTTCTAATTAGAGGTTTCTTGTTTGGCTTTAATGGGAAAAAGGGGATAAAAATACATTTTGTTTTAAGTTTAAACCTGTTTCTATGGATACAGATTCGTTGCTATGTGACAGCGATGGTGGAACCCATGTGGCATGTGATAAAGATTCCGTCTGCATGTTCTCATTCCTCATATGTGATTATATGTATTCTGCGTGATTACAGTACAGTGTAGCGACATACAGAATGACAAGATATGCTTTGCTGTCAACAACTCACAACACACACAGAGTCCTGGACACAAGTGGACCATGTGCAGAAATACAGCTTTTTGTTGGAAGGTTTTGAGAGTTTTTCTTTGTCAATCAATGTGATACTACTTGGCTATAGTAGACTTTCATTGTTACATTTTTAATTTAATATTGGAATAAAAATTTCTATACACTGAAACAGGACATACAATGGTACAAGTTCAGAAGCCATACGGTAATAATCACGTTAGTGGCAGGAAATGTAATAAATATGTCTTTTATTATTGTGCTCTTGTCTCAACTGTATATGCTGGCTGTTTAGTTTGTGCTGTAATTTGGCTGTCTTGTACAGTCTCTGGTCTGAATGTTTAGACATAGTTAATACACTGTTTTAAAAGTAATAAAATGTTTACACAATGATGTCCCTAAGCCAAAATCAGACAGACAGAAAGACAGATGTCTGCAGAAACACCCTCCAGAAATCCAGGGTGTCATCCAAGACTCTCCACTATCATCAGCTAAATGCCAATGACTTTGGTTTCTGGAAATACGTGACAGTATTGTTGCGGTTATCATATGGTTGTCAAATCTATACAGCATTATCACCACGGTGCACACACAGGCCCAGTGTGACCTGTCACCATCACAGCACGCACAACCCAGACCTCGAGACACAAAGAGAATTCATGTCATTCCTGCTTTAGAATTAATGAGCTACTTTGGTCAGTTTGTTGGTGGTGATGGACAGGTCTACAGAGAAGAAAAAGGCTTCAAACGAGAGGAAATGGCTTGGAGCTTGTAATTAAAAGTTGATCTTTGTCAACTATTTTTGCTGCCCAAGGTTATTTAAACCATGATTTCACAATGTCTCTCTCTCTCTCTCTCTCTCTCTCATTTGTAGTCTTTCTGCATCACCAGTAGAACTTATTCAGATGAGACACTTAACTGGACACAAATTAAAATTTGAGGATCTGACCAATGCTAACCAGTCAAACTGTGACCCCTTGACCTAGTTGACATTTTAAGGCTGTAATCCATAACTAACTGGTTAAAAGTAAGTTATTGAGAAATTTCATAATACATCAGTGTTGGTCACCTTACCATAATAATGATTTATAATTTTAACTGTTGGGTCGGAGTTTCCAGGAAACATCAGTTCAGCTTTATTTGAAAAATCACGTAGGATAATCTGCAGTTTTACAGTTCAAACAGAGATGGCGATAGAGAGACAAAAGTTACAGATTGCAGCAACATAGATACATAGACAGAACAAGATGAGAAGTATATTGATTATAAAAATACTTCAGTTTCAATGAGATACTAATTAGAGTAATATGTACTTCAGAAACATATTAGCCTCAACTGTACTGAAGTCAAGCAGAGATTGTGTCTTCCGCTGCTCTTCATGCTATCTGGCTAGGTTCCACATTTCAAAGTTGTTACTTATTCTCGGTAGGCAAGCTGCCTATGTAGACACCTTACTAAGTTTTAGAACAGAGAACACTTTGGTGACTTTTTGCAGAAGTCTTGAAGAGCCTACAGCTCTTGACAGCTCGGCTAACTTCAGCAGATGGATGCTCTCCTTGTTCTAATAAAATCTGGATCACAAACAATAAGGCTCCTAAGAGCCAGGCCTGGCAGAATGATTCACAAAGATGTTAGAAAAGGTCACCGTCCCAGAGGAACAATTTCCAGGTTCTGATGGACATGCCGTGAACGCAGTCGTCACAAGCAGCCCAAAAGGAGAAACCTGCCATACAAGTCATGCTATTAAAAATCATGCAATAAAGAGAATTCAATTCATTCCCTTTGAATTTTACTCTGTACTAATGGAATATAAATTTAACTATTTAGGAACTTGAAGCAAAATGTCTTATTAATGCGTCTCTTTTCTTATTAAGAGTTTAACAAGGGTCTGCTGCTGGAAGGGCAGCTGATTGTTCCAATTGATTTGGGATGCCACTAATTATACACATTTAAAGGCCCTGTTAAAAAAAAGGCCTATATAATTAAGCTTCCCACTCACTTCACTTTAATCAGAGTGTGTGCGCGTGTGTCAACAGACCCGACAAATGATGACAATCTGAAGAGTCACAAAACATGTGATTTGGACTTGGCAGTTCTGTCACCCTGCAGCTGCATGACTTGTTGATGTGAGTGTCGAATCTCTAAAGAATGTTCTGATACCTCCAAAACAAATGAACATGATCTTCTCAAGGCTAGAAAGACAGTATTACTGGAATCAAGAGTTTGCCAACAAAACCTATAACTAAAAAAACGAAACAATAAAAAGCTAAAGATAAAACATAAGTACAAAAAAATCTGTAAGCAAAATACATTGGATTTGTTTTTCTTGCTATGTTCACACAAATGCATTTAAAACACAGCGTTTAAAGTCTACACTGGCATTTCTACTGCATTTCAGAAAAGCCCTCAGCCCACACTACGCAATCGACAAAACGCGTCACATGACCGTTCGAGCACAGTCGGTATGTGCGTACAGTGTAAACAGGAAGTTGGTTACTATTTTTACACTTGCCTCTTGCGCATGTAGCCAGCTGCAATATTATAAAATGCGAGTTTTACTGCACGACGGCTGCTAAAAAAAACAACACAGTCAGCGAGGCCTGCAGTTCCGTCTCCATGTTATTGTTTACATGGTCGTTAAGGCTGGTCATTGTCGTCCTCCGGTAGCGTAATGGTCATGTGACAGGGGCTTGACGAATCAGGGAAGAATACGCATTGATCCAGAATACCAGGAAGCGAAGGTGGGCAGCCACGCCTGTGAGGGCAAGAAAAACACCTTCAACTATAAACGAGTTGTTCTCTGGTGTGGCTGTCTGAAGCTGACAGTATATATGAGTAAATCTACTCCAGCTTAGCGAAGATGTCAAGTAATCATTACAGCTCTGCTAAATCTAGGCGCAATAGCCCACCTGTAGCATTTAGAACACATTTGGGGCAGTTGTGTTCTACAGGTTAAGGAGTCAGGCTTGTAATCAGTAGGTTGTTGGTTCGATTCCAGTCCCGGCAGGTAGCAACTGAAGTGCCCTTGAGCAAGGCACCAAACCCCCGATTGCTCCCCGGGCACTGCAGTGATAGCTGCCCACTGCTCCGGGTGTGTGTGTGTGTGTGTGTGTTCACTCCTCACCAAGGATGGGTTAAATGCAGAGGTCATATTTCGGGTATGGGTAACCATAACTGACAAAAACATATCACTTTCACATTTGTTTTTATATAATTTAAAAAACTAAAATATACATTTAAATATAAATTAATAATATAAATAAAAAAACTACTAACCTTTTACTCCTCTCTCCCAACAGGTATCGCATCTATCAAGCACTGAAAGTTTGTACTCTGGGTAAAATTGTAACTGCGTACGACCGATGCTATTGCCTCTGGATGAAAGCATCTGCTAAATGCCTAAATGTAAATCAAAGCTGAAGTCTGATTGGTTTACTGGCACTGTGTGTTAATCACTGCAGGCCAATCAGATGGGCTGAGTGTGAGGGTTGGTGCAGGACAGATGGCACTGGCACAGCAGAATGTATAAGTGTGTTGAGATTATCCAGTCTTTCTCTCCAAATGTTTACGCTGAGTTTATAGCGCAGTGAGTCTGTACACTGTGGCTTTACTCAAAATGTCACTGCGGTGGAGTCACTTAAATGCTCATATTGAACTATTTACAGAAAACATGAAAACACTGTCCAGTTCATTTTCATATACGTTCATTTTCATACACTAACTATAAAAGTACAAATTATACAAAAAGAAACCAAGAATGCAATTTGTCCAACATTACACTGATGTTGCTTGTGTTTTGAAAGACTAAAATAGAAAGACGTGACTGCAGACACACACGTGTAGATTAAAGGGGTGTTTTTTTCTCATGAGAAATTCTGAGCAAAAGTTTTCATTTGCTCCCCATTCATTCTCTTGAAGACTCCACTAAGAGATCTCATTTGGGCCTATGGGCAAGCTTCTTAACTAGCTAAACCAGCAAGAAAACAATAATCAACCAGCTTAATCTGTAAGAATGCAGCTAAGTTTAGCTAGGTTTGCTAATGTTCATATTTGGGTGAACTATCCCCGGTGTGCCAGTGCCATTTATCGCTTGTTTTCCTCACCTTATAAGTAGCTTTGCATAAAAACATCTGCTAAATGCCTAAATGTAAATGAATCCCTTTAAACAAAGTGACCTGTTTGTTGCTTATGTAAACGCTTGTTTATATAAATGAGATAATCTATCACTTCTAATGCAAGTCACACTGCAGCTCATGATATTTACATGCATGGCCTGTACAGAAAAACATTATGTAAAGTAAACAGGCTGGAAAACTAAAGTGAACATGCGCGTGGGCCGAGGGCGTCTGTGCGATGGGAGTTCAGTTTGTCAATAATGAGCACGGCAACAGAACTACATCAAAGCTGATGGAAGCCACGGCCTCACAGGCAACGGATGAACGCTTAATGGTGAAAATAATGACCCACAGAGGGCAGAGAGATCGCAGAAAACTCCTGCAAATGGAATGTTCATTTTTCACTTAAGCCGCTCTTTCATTCAAACAGCCTGACTTGAGGAGTTTTTGGGGGCCCGGTTCTACAGAAGCCCGAAGATCACAGACTGTGAATTCTAAGGTTGTAGCAAAAGGAATTTTGATGCAATACAATTCCGGAGACTTCATAGCAAAGACAGAAATGTCATTGTTTGTGTTCTGTATGACAGGACATCCCTCTACAGGCTGTGAGAAGAACATGCACTTATCAAACACTTGTTGCAGAAAA
>JAZGTK010017135.1:0-12404 GCA_036877625.1 Ambastaia sidthimunki
CAACGATCGCATCCGCAACTCTGGGTCACCTTGCAAGACAGTAAATTCCTCGGTGACAAAAAGAAAGGGCAGAAGAAAATAGCATCATTTGTGGCACCTTGTTCAGAGTTGCTAAAAATACACAGAGGCTTTTATCTGCTCCTCAGAAAGGCTGCGATGAGTCACAATGGCCCTGACTTCATCTGAAGACGCTAATGAGAGATAAAAATCTAAAACGTGCATTACATCTGTGCAGTATTTGCATCAGAGACCCTGTAATATCAGCATGTCTCTGCTACAACACATATCTGTTGTGTTGCTTTTGTAAAACAGCAGCAACTGTTTTTAATGCAAAAAGATACATATGTAACACTGTATCATATGCAGTATTTAAATAGATAATCATAAATCATAGGTCAAACCTTTGGCTGTTTACAGTTGCCAAGCAACAAGCAACGTGGTACACTATACATTATGTGAAGTGTTGTACTGTAGGGAAGGATTTAATTGTATGGTGAAACATGTATAAGAGAGATTAAAGGTGAACTCACCTGCAGAGTAAACACAAGCATTTTATTGCTGAGTTAAACTGTGTGCTGAGTGAATATTCTCAGAACGTTTGGCTAGCGTTCTCTAAAAGTTATGAAGTTTAAAGTTTGCAAAAATGTTCTCGCAGTAATGTATCAACATTATTTAACGATATATCAAATATATCAAAAACATTATTCTTCTATTGTTAGTGGAATGTTTTACAAATGTTACAGAATTTAAAAAATGTTTAAATAACTTCCTGAACATTCTAGAACTTTCAAAATATGTTTTACTTAATAGAAACTTTAATGATTATGTGTGTTGTTGAGCAGAAGATTTTCAACTTCCATATTATAATCAAGAACCAGTTTGTGGTCTTTTCCGTCCAGCCGTGTGGTCATGTGTCCCAACAGTTGTAAAAAATAAAAAGTAACATATCATTAAAATCTGTTTCTTTCACCCGTTTACTTTTAAACTTTTGTCTTTATAAATTTTTTGGGACTCTTCATTTACCAACTCATCAACGGTGACTCTCAGTTAAATTAATTCCCATCACAGTAATCTAGTTTTCAGTGATACATTTTTTCGCCACTTTTAAACATTTTTTTGTATCTATGGCTTCGTAGAAAAAAGACAGAAAGCCATTATTTCATATTGAGAGGGATGGGAAAGAGAACAGCAGTAATGAATGTGACTCAATACGGCACTCGGTTCGAGAAAACTTCATCAGTCTTGATGAAGCAGTCGCGCTTCCTCTCAGATTCGGTTACGCACGCAATGCATGCTGGAACTCTGAGGGAAGCCATTAATGTGAGTAGTGCTAATAAAGATGGACCAGTTTTTGGACGCGTTTAGCTGTGTGTGCGAGCGTGAGGCGGTTATTTATGTGAAAATAAATAAATAAATCTCACAGTTGCTTTTAAATCAGTCCTTACAAACGGTATGTCGAGCAGCTGGTTGGGGAATGGAATCACATTTATCAAGCTGTGAGCGAGTTGTGTGGAAAACAGCCTGCTGTTACCATTGATGATTACAATAATAAGGTTCATATGTACAAACACACACATGTTGGGTTTTATAATGTTTTATAGGAACATTCCGTAGACGTACAAATTATATATATTCTATCCCCCTACACTAAACGTACCCCTAAACCTAACCATCACAGAAAACTGCTGTGTTAGATTTTCAAACAAGATCATTCGCTATGATTTACAAGCTTGTTTTCCCACAAGGTTGAAATTTATTGATATTACTATACTAGGGACATTTGGTCCCCATAATGTAGTGCATACCAAAACCACACACACACACACACACATTATTCTGCCTGAACTGCAGAGTGCCATAGAAATGAATAAGGTTTAAAATGAGGCCGTGTTTGGGTATGGCTGTATTTATAATAGTTAGGAAATATAGTGGAATTGCACAAAGTCAGTCTGTTTTGTTCCTCTATAAATAACTTTACATTATTTAACACTGAGAGAAGTTCTACTAACACAACTGCAAGGACATTTTTGATAACTTTAAGAAATCTTTTAGAGAATGTTAGCCAACATTCTGAGAACATTCCCTGTTAGTCCTGTTAGCACCTGGGAAACATTTAACATCAAGCCCTGTGCACAGAATCCAACATGGTGACCCAATTTAAATGCTAATACCTACAAAATCATCTTTTATTCCATGTGGAATTATTTAATACTAAAACACATTCATTATGGCTATTAATGGCTCACTGTCATGCAGTCGGGCTTTTGTACGCAGGCTTTTCAGTTTAGATGTTCTGCAACTCACTGTAATGGATTCCAGTAAAGTTCTGGAGCCACAAATACATTTACAATTTATGTCCAGAGCAGTTCCTGAATTCAGTAGCTTTCTCTGGTTTGAACTTTTCTCCCCAGCTGAGTCGATTTCCCCAGACATTGCCAGGCCATTGTGCTCCTGCTGAAAGAAAGAAGAAAAATCAGATCAGCTTTCCTTCATTCATCTGAGTCCACCGGCCAAATCACTCAACATGCGCATGAAAATGATCATTTAAAGACACGGGTGGTGTGTATGTATTAAGCCAGCTTAATTTTTCCCTTTATGGATTAAAGTTATAAT
Source organism: Ambastaia sidthimunki (assembly GCA_036877625.1). Lineage (NCBI taxonomy): Eukaryota > Metazoa > Chordata > Actinopteri > Cypriniformes > Botiidae > Ambastaia > Ambastaia sidthimunki. The sequence goes on from JAZGTK010017135.1 coordinate 2,614, forward strand.
GAACAAAGTGCAAATATAAAATTACACATTGTAAGATTTAGTGTGTTCTTTTGAAACGGTGCCAAAGGGAACATGATTTTTTCTTGCATTTAATTATGATACAGCCGAACAGAGAGGGTTAGATTTAAAGATTTAGCAATGATTTAAAATGCATATAGGTCAAGATAAAACTAAAAATGCATGAAATGATGAATTTCTTTCAAAGAACACAACAGTGTTTCTGAAACCCAAACCAGCTGATGAGCTGCCTGGATATATAAACACCCTGTAAAATAAAAGTTGGTTTCTCAGCTAGGCCGTACTGGTTAGGCTGGTCAGTTTTAATGATGTGTTTGAATATATGTAATATGCAAAAAAAAAGTCATTTTTGGCTCAGATTTAACCTTATAGTTACAGAGATATTTGCATTGTGACTACATCCCTGTGCGACAATGTACTAATCTTCTCTTAACATCAAACTACAACTGTAATATTAATGTTGGCATTACTTACAGAAAATCACGATTATCGTTGCAGCCCATCATGTATTTCATCACATCACTCCACTGAACAATATTATTAATCTCTGTTGTCACCACGACATTGTGTTTTGCAAAATAACCATCATTAGGGGACCGACATTTCACTCCTTCTGAGCTTTTCATGTCCTCGGACTCAGAAATGATTAGTTTCTATGGCAACGTTTATAATGCCAAAGTGGCAAATAAACTTCCTGTTTCTCCTCTAACTAGCCCTGTAACCAGTTCTGGATCTTCAGTGTGAGAGTTGTTAGCTTAGATTTACTGTGTTTGGTGTAAAGCGCCAACACAAACCTGTTTATCAGACTGGCTGTGTCAGGCTAGTGCTCACTGATGCTAACATGAGGTGTCTGTGGAGACATAAGGAAATCTCTAATGCTCACATTTGTTCAACATTAATGGTGTTCCTTCTGAATGAATCCATGTTTGTCTGCCTCCGTCCTGCCCACCAATAGTAAATAAAAACTATTATCATATAAAAGTGTAGCAAAAATTTACTTGTTGACGCATTTTACTGTCACAGTATGTTCATTTGTCACCGTTGTCATGGTGATTGTATAAAAACAAACACAAGTGAAATACTGCGTATCATATAATTTAATTGAATCATGGACATGAATGACCTAATGCACAATGTGAAAAGCAATAAATCTGTTTTCTCATTGCTTTGATATATGATAAAGACAGAGTGTGTCTCTGGAGAAGCCTCTCGTATTAGCATAACAATGTTTTAGCATTAAATAAATGCTTAAGCACCTCCCCCCAATCACACATACTCTCGATTATGCATTTCATTTATACAGATAATAGCAAAACATACAATAATTACAATAGCTAACAAGCCAGAACCTTCAAAAAGAAACAAACAGAAACAGGAAATTATGAAATGTTGATATTGTTGCAGATGTTTTCATAGATGTATGTTAGTAATACTGATTAGTGACACTAAGATTGCTAATAGGTTTATGAAAATACATGTTGTTTGGAGCATTAAAATCAGAAGGACAGAAGAATATGAGATGATGTAGGAAATGAAGGCTGGTGTGGTAATTCAGAATAAATCTCTGTATGGTCTCATCGAGGTTTCTCTAATCACAGACTGCAGGGCGATCGCATTGCCTGCATTACGCGCTCTGCGGCGCATGGTAATGTGAAATGCGCTCTGATCAATGCACTGTTGTAATGGCCTGTAGGTCAGACACCTTTGTTTTGCTCCATGACCACTTCTGTCAAGATCTACATTACAGTCAGTAACCAAAATCATTTTGTAGGATCCTTCCAACTAAGTTGTAAGAATGTTCCTGTAACATTTCCTTTAAGGAACGAAAACGTTAAAAACGCATTGTGGAAGTAGCAGCTCTGGTGCTGTGAAATCCAACAAACACACACATACTCAAACCCTGGTTCAAACTGATATGGAATTCAATCTTCCATGAGATCACGGGCTCCCACTGGGCTTTCAATCGCCTCTGATTCGTAAACTTTTAATCGTTGCTAGCAAAGTGGCTAGCAGACAGCTTTTTCAGCTGTATATTCCTGTCTCACTGCTTCTCTCTTCATGAAGGGGAAAAGTTTTCCAATGAGTCAAAGGTTGCCAGAATGTTTTTATCCAGTTATTGGTAAATGGGCAAAGATTTACCAGCACTGTGAAGCAGAGATGCAGTATTCCCACACAATTGTGTGTGTGTTTACTGTTTATTTACTATTGTTATGCTAATACTTATTATATATAACAATTATCCATAAAACTAAAATGAATTTGTTTTAAAATGGCACAAATTAGACTCAATTTGCAATGAGAAAAGTGTGAAATTTCCCAGCAGACACAACTGGTGTTTTATTTAAACGTTTATTGTAAATGGTCTGAATTTTTAAGAAACTATAATCCAAACACAAGATGACTACACAAACTAACTGTGTGTTTCCTTGTCATTGGTCTCTTAATACTATTTAAAGTCAAGAATTATGAATATAATGTGATTAATTTAAATGACGAGCAACTCAAAGCTGCCTGTAAGTGAAATGAGTCATGAATTTACACATCAATTAAAGCTGTAATTAAACTCTGATGTGATTAATTGCACATAGAAAGCAAAGAGCCAATAATCTTTATAATAAACCAGCAGATAAAATATACTTCACTGACAGCTGAGGCACCATCAAAGTTTATCAATTACGTAAATCAATTAACGTTCTCACAATTATTAGCCAACGGGTGAAACCAGAGACTAAATAATTTAGTGCAACATTAAATAAATGGTTGTGTTAATTAAAGCTGATAGTGTGTTGAGGTTTAAACCCGACACTTCTGCAGTCATAGAGACTCCAGTGGCTGTCAGCTGACTGACACGACCCATAAAACAGAACCGTACAGAACCATAAAACTTCATCTCTATTAATGGGTTACAGACGGCAAGAAAAAATACCGGATTTTAATTAATAATGTTAATTAAATCACCAAAATTCCATCCCATAATACTTTTAACATTGTGTACGTATTTACTTTAATTTTTTGGCCAAGACAAAAAAATTTTAAATATAATTTTTAGAAACAGACAAAATAGATTAAATATTGGCGGTACACCTGCAGCCAGTTTCATGCTTAACATCATGTCTCAAGGGTAAACTCTGTAAACACTGCCTTCCTCACTAACACTCAACACTAGCTACATGTTACACATCAGTGATTTTATTCAATCAGTTTCTGCATGGCGAGCTGTTATTAGAGCAGCTTTCCAAAACATTTCATAGTTCTCTCTTGGCCGAATAAAATACTTTCACTTTTGCTATTTTAGGAAGTTAAAGGGGATTTCAACTTACTGGCTACCAAGATGGCGGAACTGCGTGTTTTGAACATTCCTAGAATATACTAAATTTTTTTTTTATATCAGAGGAAACTTTTTTTACAGCATAAATTGTTAGGTGAGTCATAGATATTTTTTTAAAGAACTACAGAATAAAAAGTTCTTTGTGAAACTTTTATTTTAAAGGGAACATTTATTTTTAAGAGCAAGTTAATCAGGAACTATTTTGACTGTAAGAATAAAAGATATGTGTTTTAATTTAAAATAAAATAAAAAAGAAAACATTCTAGCACTCTATTTAAGACATAAATGTATGGAGTGTTAACAGACGCTATAAGACACATCCAGTTAACACACAACATGAAAGCCTTTGATTTTGCCCTCCTGGTTTCTTTCCTCTGTAAATCTTTAATGGTGCTTGTTTGTAAACATCTATGTTCCTACATACTGTGCTCACCCGTATATTGCTTAGAAACGCTGGACATAAACATGTTAAAACATGTATTTTAGTTGTTTTATGACTATCTAACAGTCCCCTGGTAGCAGGTGTGTAGGGCAGTGTGAGTTCACATACTGTAGCACACTTACAAAAAGCCTTTTGTGCTCAGATAACATAGTGAAATTAATGCATTTATTTTGGGCACGTCTCAGAGGTCCCACTCACTTTAAGCAAGACATGTTCTTGTTCCAGGTTAGATACACAAACCCTTCAGCGGTCCACTGTAATCGAGGAACCTATAGGTTCCACCTCTCAAACAATTCTTGGCACCCGTGTGTTTGAAGAATGCGACACTATATTTTTTAGTACACAATCGTGGCTTTGCACATTGTTACAGATAATTCAAATGAAAATGATGAACTCCCCAGACGACCAGGTGTCCTCACGCACAGACCCACCGCTCAACCACAACACTCGACAGATAGAACGAGAGCGTCTCGAAACCGGTCCCATAGAGACCACTTATCCAGCGGGCCTGTGCTGAGCAGGACATGCGCAGGTTGTGTAGACATAAGCTTGTGTCCGCGTGTTCCTCTGCTGTAACCTAAAAGACTCGCCACACAGAGAGAAAATAGATACCAAAAAGTAGTGCACACTACAGAGTGAGCTATTTTCAGCAGGTTGTGGTTTTGCTGAACTCATGATTTTTTTTGTGGTAAGACAGATCACTGTTATTATGGATCACTGTATTGCAAGGTGTAAATGATGCATTACAATACTTGTAATCTGTAATGTTATATAATGTTAAAAAATAATAAAAATCAGTTATTGAGCAAATACCTAAAAGATAAATGTTCATAAGGGTCGCTAAGAATAATGATTTATAATCTGAGCTGCAGCAAATGTCAGTTTGGCTTCCTTTGGTTCAACAAACAGAAATAAAATTGAGCAAAGTTAACCGCAGTTTTATGATTTAAACAGAGATGGTGACAAAGAGGCAAAAGTTATGTATTGCAGCTTTTAAAAAATAACGCAGTACTTTTTTTCTCACATAACCAGACTTTTAGTAGAACATGTAAAACTGAGTGGGATAAAAGCTGAGTTAGAACTCATTTAACTTTAAAAAGTGCAACACTGCACCTTAATGTTTTTTTTACGTTTTGTGAACATTTTCAGCAACAGCTCTATCACAAGATCATGTGCCCCGACTGTCAGAGAACCGCAGAAAATATAGTTTTGTTTCACACTGTGCGTGTGATCGCTGAACTGTATCGACCCGAGTGTTTCAATTATCTTTCAAAGTGATTTCTCTGTGATTTGCATATCAGCAGAGCCATCGATGGAGTCAGAGCAGGTTAAAAAAGAGACACTGTTTGTTTCTTCCCGTCTGCTGTCAGGTTCACCCAGGAGAGACACGACTGCTTTCATTTGCTTTCTCCCTGTTGATTTTAAAACACTACAGCACTGCTAGAGGTCGGTACCTTAATTCTCTTATAATGTTTGCTGGATTATTAAGATGAAGCTATCTTTGTCACGTGTGTATGTACACACCCACGGCAGGGCTGCTTATTTATCTTGAAGGTGAATGCGTTAAGGTTTTCTGTTGAGAAATGAAATGGAATCTGAGTTTGTCTTATGTTGTTGTGGCTGATAAACACGCTTCGGATCAGATAAACAAATTCATGTAAATTGGGCTGATTTATAGTCATCTGTGCACTTGTTTAACCTTGTGATTGTGTGCAGAGAGGAAGTGATAAAACTCACCTTCTGACTGTTTGTCCAATCACAGGCCACGCTCGTGTCCCAAGCGTTTGATTTTTATTTAAAGCTGCAGTCTGTAACTTTTGCCTCTGTTCTGCCATCTTGTTAAGTCATAATGTTGAAATCAAATGAAGCCAAACTGGGAAATCATGGCTCAGATGATAAAACATTACTATAAACATACTGCAGCTTTAAATGAACAGATATTTATTTTGTTAGGAAGGTCATATTGAAACAGCATTTTTGCAAATGTTTTACGTTTGTATTAAAATAGTCTTAGCGTTATGCTGTTTTATTCCAATTTTCCTGTGATGTGTTTATCAACTGATGGACATTGTTGAAGACAAAAATTAAATAAAACATTTAAAAAACTAGAAAAAGTGTGAAAAGGGGAGTTTAATTTTTAAAAGTCCACAGGGCTTTTAAAAACACTTTTTATGATGTTTCTACTGTGTACAATATCCATTCATAAATAAAACATGCCCTTAATAATTTAATCTAATTCAAGTGTAATTACACAAGTTTTGCCCTTTTCTCCTCGCCAAACTCCATCTAAAATATCACTTTTATCTCTGGTACATTGCTTTCCTTGGGGACTCAATTCGTTTTAATTATCATTTCATTTCACAGTCGTTTAACGCTATCTCTCTCTCAGAATGATCTCTGTGTCACAGTCAGAGCACGAGCAGGTGACCGAACCGACAAACACAATTCATCACATTTCAAACAGACAAGCTGTGATCACACAGACTCTCTCTGACAAACCTCAGTGTATACAAAGCGCAGGCCATTTTTTTCCAGAGACATTCTGTGTTGTGCTGGTTGAAAGTGTCTTTCCATCCTGATAGCATCACTGAGTAAAGTGATTTACTCAGTAAATGTGAATACAGAACAATAAAATGTTTGTCCAATCCGAATGCAATGATAATGTAAAACTGTATCATTGTGTGATGTTGGAGGCGGCGTGACTTTGAAGAGCCCTCTGAAAGGAAGCTAGCTTGCTATTGCTAATACCTCAAAATTATATTAGAATAATTTAATTGGTAAATGTATGTCTAGAAGGGAATGCCATTGTAAAAGTTAAACAGCTATACAGTAGATGAGTCCCACTGTACAGTATTATAAATGCTAACTGAAGAACAACCACCAATTTCATCTTCATTATCCCAAAAACAACATGACATGAATCAATTTCCAGAAGAGTAACAGTTAAACAGAGCTTTTATTCAACTGGCTGTCGTCTTTTAATACAAAAGCATGAGATAAATTGTCCCTCTGGTCCATTTAACTGGGATCTGATGTAAAACGTACATCATTCCGTCTGTTAACGGCATTCACAGAGTAACATCAGACGGGAGACAGTGTCACGGGAACCGGCTGAAGAGATTCACAAGTGCTTCAGTAATCTGATCTCGCCTCATTCAATAATGTCTCAGCAGATTTATGCTAAAGCATTCAGAGGGGCTAATGTCTTCTTTACTGTATTCAATAATGTAAATGCTCTAAATGGCTTTTACTGAATTCCAGCCTCACATCAAATCATAACTGACCTCCTCGGCTGTTGTGTATTGAACCATCATGAATTTTGCATCACGTTGAATGAAGGGACATTCACTGACTGCAAGTGTAATTTCCTGCCTAACAGGGAACATTGACAGAACAGTGGCTAACGTTCTCTCAGAGTTCTCAGAAACTCTTCTTGCAGTTAGTAAATCAATAAAAATGTTAGTTAGTTGTTAACATATATCATTAACATTTCTGTTACTTCATGGAAACTTTAGGGAGATGTTCTTACAACCTAAAACTGTGAGTTTTCCACGCACACACGACACAGATTTGGAACAACCTCAGGATAAGTGGTTTTTATTTTTTTAATTTTAAGGAAAAATAATCCCACATGCTCCAGGGCAGCACTTACTGGAAAAATGAGAAGTGTTCACAGTTTATTTAATCACATATATCTCATGATCGTTCTTACAGCTCTCATGATAAAAGATTGATTCAAACAGATGTTGGCATGTTCTGTTAGCTGAGGTACGTAAGGAAGCCCGTGACAGCCCACCTGTGTGACTGTGTGAGCACAGAGGTCTGAGTGGAGGAACACTGTGAGAGAAAGCGGCTGTGGAGCTAGAATCAGTCAAACCAGCCTATCAGATCACAATCCTGAACACAAGTGTTGTGGCTCAAAGCAATAACTACAGCTCAGACGCTCCAGTCGCTCCCGGTGGGCCGTGTTTTAAATTCAGCTTCATGAAAGGGGTTCGTATCACAGTAAGGTTTAAATACACAGTTCTGCACGTCAGGACCACAGGGGTAAACTGGGTGTTATGCCTGAAAGCGACACCAGCGTTGCCAAGTTTTATTTCAAACAAGAAGCCAGAAAGAAAAGACTTCATGCAGCATTTGACACAATTCAGTCGAAGCGAAACTGCTTGTGCAAATATGGCAAAATTATGCCAACCTGCATGTTTTTATTTTAGCATTGAGGTCCCGGTGTTTCGTTCTAAACAGACCTGAAAGGCCTTCTGGGTAATTTTAACTTCCATTTTCTTCATTGTCTGTATAATTGGTACAAAAACAATGAGTCTTACCCAGAAGAACATCAGGTTTCTGAAAACACTGTGCATTTGTGCCTTTCAAAGCAAATTATGGGTCCTAATCAGTAATGCTAAACGTCTAAAAACAGCGAGATCTTTCTGATCTATAGAACAATCACCAGAATAAAAACACACGGGAGAGACCTGCACGAGAAAAAACCATTAAAAAAGATCCTGTTCTACTTATTAGAGAGCAAACAGAGGCTTGTTTCTTCTCAGATGTTTCTCCTGAGATAAAGACTTCAGTAATCTCACACACGTCTCCTCCAGAGGCTGAGAAAAGGCTTCAGTCTCGAGCTTCCCAAAGCAAGCCGTCAAAGATCTCAGTGTTTCTGTAGGTTGATGTAAGTATAAATGTTTTACTCCTGACGCATGTTGACAACTTAATGAAGTTTCATGAAGTCTCATAAGCATCTGAAGGAGATGTACTGTGTTGTTGAAGTTTTATTTATCTAGTATGACAAAAACAGAAGAAGCTCACAATCACTGTAGTTACTGCTAAACCATGAATCAAGCCTTAACAGTTTAATTGCAGTAAAAATAACGAGAAGCTACAGCGGTTTGGTTACCATGGTAAATGTTTGGTAAGGGTTGCTATGACGATGCATGAACATTAATTTACCACCTCTGGCCTCGTTTCAGATTTTACATTTTAATATGCAAAACTGTTCCATTGATTTAAGGCCAGACACAACAAATCTTAACATCTGACAGTTAAACCATCTGCTGTCGGGCATGTGCGCTAATGTCTGAAATGAATCATGTTGTACAGAATAACACTGAACGCACTGCGCTTACATTCCTCTTATGACTCTTAGTTTTTGTTGTTATTTATTTGTTTGTTTGTTCTGGTTATTCTGACGTCTTGCACTCTGAGAGAGTTTTGTCTTAAAGAAATGCGTACGGCCTTTAAGACTGTGTGTGCATTGAAAGCGGTCATGTGAGTAAATCACCCAAACACAGTGTTGAAGCTTTAGTGTTGAGGCGTCAGTGTTGAGGCGTCAGTGTTGAGGCGTCAGTGTTGAAGCTTTAGTGTTGAGGCGTCAGTGTTGAGGCGTCAGTGTTGAGGCTTCAGTGTTGAGGCTTCAGTGTTGAGGCTTCAGTGTTGAGGCTTCAGTGTTGAAGCTTTAGTGTTGAGGCGTCAGTGTTGAGGCTTCAGTGTTGAGGCTTCAGTGTTGAGGCTTCAGTGTTGAGGCGTCAGTGTTGAAGCTTTAGTGTTGAGGCGTCAGTGTTGAGGCTTCATGCCGGTTACGGGACGTTGTCGCCACCGCGTGGCCAAAGTTGTGAATGACATGTAGAATTGAGGGTTTGCATTTACCATCAACGCATTATAATAAAGCCACAGTTTTGAATCATCCTCGCCATAAACGTACTGGTTTACTTTAATTTACATGATGTTTTTACATGATGTTCCGAGAGACTTACAACAAAACGTGAGTGCATGTCTTTAAAACATTGTAGTACCATTTATCCTGAACACATGATTTAATGTAACGTTTTTGTTTTGCTTTGTAGGCAATATAGAAACTCAAGAGTTCAGTACTGTAGTATAATAAACATTTTACTTTCGTGGCAGCGTGTTTAGAAACGTAAAGACCATTGTGATATTTTATTTGTCTTTATGTGTTGCAACTGTTTATGATCGCTAGATGGCGCCATAAATCAACTATTA
>JAZGTK010017137.1:0-12403 GCA_036877625.1 Ambastaia sidthimunki
AAGTATTGAGGTACAGTAACACAAAACGTTCGTACAACGTTGTATTTCAATTGCAGATAGTTAAAACTGCAATGCATGTAAAAACATCTTTGAAAACGGCACCTACAAGCATAAGGTTTAAAAATAACAAAATAAATGTATATATTACGTTATATTACAACTTCAATCACACAATCTGGTTGTTTTTTTACATGCAAGTAAAAGTTAAATGTTTGTTGTTATCCAGCTTTTTTTACTCTCTCATTCAACATTTTGTGTTGGTCAAACATTATGAATGTAAAGTTATTACAAACATTTGTGATTTTCTTTATTACATTACACACCAAAAAATGCAGAATGTAATTTTTTGTACATTTTTGTCAGTTATTTTCTGTATTATACCAATTGATTCACACTGCTGAGGTCCAAACACAACAAAAGCACAATAAAAGTGGTGCCAGATGACTTTTATCAGACGCTTGTATCCGACACAACATACAAATTAGTAGAACATTAGAAGCTATCAAAAATACAAACATAGTTAGCCTAGCGTAGTGTATGCATCAAGTGTTATTATAAAAGAATAACACGGGTAAGTGCTAGTATTAATGGCTCAAGTGCTGACAAAAAAAAATTCAATCACAGTTTTTCCTGGACTTGGTCTGTCTCAGTTGTTAGAACTATTTCTTCACGTAATCCCAGACACACCTGATGATGGTGAGATCAGATCTTTGCGTGGAGCTCCGACTGTTGTCAGACTCCCAAAGTTCACGGCAAAAGAAATGTTTGGAAATGTAAACTTACACTACAGCAAAAGATATAAATAACTGCTTAAAACCAGCCAGTTTTTGATTAGAAAATACTAACATGCGTAAGACTTTTGCACGGTAGTGTAAAATATCATACTGCCTTTCCAAAATGCTGTATCTGGGGCAGTTGTGGCCTGCTGGTTAGAAAGTGGGACATGTAACCAGAACTTGCTGGTTTAAATCCAGTGCTGGCAGGTGGGCAACTAACCCGTGATTCCTCACTGGGCGCAGTGTGTGTGTGTTCAGTCCTTACCAGTAATGAGTTACATGCAAAGGTCACATTTTAGGTATAACTGACCACACCTGACAAACATGTTACTTTCACTTCAAAACAGCTTATAGTGTTCAATAAACATTTTGGGACTCCAAATGCATTTTTGAGAAAATATCTAAATATTTTAGTAAGTGCTAACGAAAGGGACGGGAGTAAAATTTCATATATGAAATGTAACATAAGTAGACAGTAAAAATCAAATAAAAAAAAGTTAATAAGAGTATTAAACAACTGGTGTAGACACTGAAATCTACATATATGTATATCATAAAAAACATAATTAGAACCATTAATATCTACATTTTAACATACATATTTGTGTATATGATTTTAAGAGCACACATGGGTCAAATATAGGTCAGATATTCCATTTTTGGTGATGGTTAATGACAATTGTAAGTGTGGCTCACATACTATTAAGCTTGTTTGATTTTGTCTGTTTATATTTTCTTATTTCGTCACCGTGTTCATTTAGTTTGGTGAAAGTGTCCAGGTGTGATCTTTGTGCTCTGAAAAACAGTAAGAATTAGTATGTTAGGAAACACACACAAATGACAAATACACAATTTATATAAAATTCTAACTAACCCACCCAGACCCTCACACTCATGTTGTTACAAAACCTGTATGACTTTGATTAAGTGGAGAACAGTGGCCAGGATATTGTTCATAAAGACAGAAAGTCATAAATGAGCTAATTTTAACATAACATTGACATCTAAGAACAAACATGTAGAATCATTTTATAAAGTGGAAGTTATTCTTTTAACCGCAATGATCATTTTAAAAGATCTCTCAGTGTATTTGAGTGGATCTTCTCACTGACCTCAGTTCTTCCTTTAGTCTGCTGAGTTTATCATACAGCCTTTCATTTCTCACATCCAGAGGTGAGTTTGGAACAAACCAGCTTGCTATACACTTAAAAATCACCACCACATGCTGTTCAGAGAGAGAGAGAGAGACAGAGAGAGACACAGAGAGAGACAGAGAGAGAGACAGAGACAGAGAGAGAGAGAAAGAGAGAGAGAGAGAGAGAGCATTCATTACGTTCCTAAAATAAATGCTTTTCATTATAAATGCTGTGATTTTATGTCTGTATTGTTTTACCTCAAACAAAATAATGAAGACTAATCGTGATGCCAGAATGACCCAAAACTGGTTAGTTAAACTGAAGTCTTCATTACTTCTATAGTCTCTATAGCTGAAGACAAAACAGTAAATACATCCATTACAAACCATAAAGCGCAGAGCCAAGGGCTTCGTACAGTATATATGTACAGCAGTATATATATGTATATATTAGTATATATGAAAAAACTGTATAGCAGTGTGGTTCATTACTAGATGCAAAGAGCATGAGGCCATTATATACCTGTTTTGTTTTGTTTACACATTATTAACATTCTATGAAATCTATGTTAGATGCGAATAAAAAAATAGATTTACTGATTTCACCCAAACAATACATCACATACAAAAAAGTAATTTTCAAACCCCACAAATGAAATTATAAACCAAAGTACCAAGTTACCTGCAGTGTGTCACATTTGTGCCATTGTTAGTGGTCATCTGAGAGATTAGGAAATCTTTACTGACTCTCTTATCCATTATACTGGCAATGGACAGAGTGTTGGCTATGTATCCAACCATACAGCTGAGAAAGAGACAAAGAGGTTAAAATCCACGTGCTGTTGTCACAACTTCCTCACATGCAGGTGGAAAAACACGGAGACCTGCTTACTCAACGCCAGTAGCTTTGCTGGTGGCACAAGGCCCGTAGTAGTACTTGTAAACCAGACGTGGGATGAAATCCGAGGATATACCGATGACCAGTCCATTAGCAATGACCGCAAAAACACCGATCGCCTCCAACACGTCTGTCCAGACGCCTGAAATGAAGACAAAAGATGAGCTTTCCTCCTGACTTCATAGAATCATATAATCGTATCCCACAAGTCTCTCACCGATATCGTTGGCTTTTGTTGGCACCAGTCTTCGTTCGAGACTGACCATCTTAATGGCGTCCAGTCGGATCTCAATGATGTTGTTTAGAAGGGCCAGCAATGGAGCCAAAGGAAACGCCGCCACAAAGATAGTGGTGAAACTGAACTGTATCACTGGAGATATTCAACCAAATACAAAGTTTAAGGACAATCTAGCTGCTTTAGAAGGTTTTAGCCACACAACTTGAGGGACCATTTATGTTTGTGACGCAAAGTTTTGTTTAACACTTAGAGTTCATGATTTACACAAAACCAAACCACAAAATATGTGGTTGCACCAAACAATGCATCCCTAAAAGTAACAAACTAAACATTTACATTTATTCGTTTGGCAGACGCTTTTATCCAAAGCGACATATATTATATAAATCTTAGCTTTCCATTACAATTTGGAAACTTTAACCTAATTATTAGCACTAAGATTAAAAACAAAGTAAATAGATAAATTTTAACAATTTGGGATCGTTACCCATTTCCAGGAACTCATTAAAGAGACTGAAGCAATCCGTTTTATTCAGTCCGTAGTTTCTGTGAAGATTTTCCAGTTTGCAGTTGTCACACAGTTCAGATCCAGCCGTCGCGTTCATACACTCCTTCTTATAACAGTTTATACATCTTCTCCTCAGCCTCTGACTTTTCTTTCTTTTAAACCAGCGACTGAACAAGCTGTAGGCGGGTGCAAATAAGTGTCCGTACAGGTTAAACGTATGTTATACAAACTGCATGATACAGTTAAAATATTGATGTGAATAGAGAGATGTATGTAACAATTCTGGTTCCTTAAAAAATATATATATTAGTATACTTTAAAGCAAGCTCACAATAATTAGGTCTCAACTATAAATTAAACAAAAATTAAATATACACCCTAAAATGAGAAAGACATGGGCCTGATTCATTGTTTTTGACTGATTCAAAACAAACTTGGTTTTAGTACAGAACTAGTTCTTAAGTCCAAACTCTAGTATTGAGTTTTAGACAGCACTAACACACGTGAAGGAAGAAAATTCCACTTACGGGCCAGAATATTCAAAGATGTTGTTGAAAGTCTGTTTCAGTACCATGATAATTGACATCTGAATGAACAAATCTGTCAGACAGCCACTCGGGTGACACTAAACGGGTGGAAAATTTCATACGAGTGTGAGGCAATACATGAAACATACGTTATAATGCATCCATACAGAATTAAGTTAACTGTCCCACCTCCTCCAGTCTCCATATGCCCGATATCCTCACATATCCTCCAGGATGACCATTAATCCTGCAACACAACAGTGTATATATAGTATATATAGTGTGTGTATATATATATATGTGTGTGTGTGTGTGTGTCTCTCTCTCCATGTATATACACACACACACACACACATAGACACACACTGTATGTATGTGTGTGTGTATATGTATGTATGTATGTATATATATATATAATGCCAAAAAAGTATTACAAAGACAACATTGTATGGAAGGACGGAAGGGACATAAAGTACGTGATTGTGGAAATACCTTCCCAGAAAGAAAGCTGTGTAAATAAGAGACGAGAAGAGAGTGAAAAACTGGAATATAAACATCTTGACAGTGAAGCTTCTCTCAGTGGCCGCATGAGATTGTTTATTCTCTGTGAGGAAAAGCACAGAATTAAAGAAATGTTGCGTCTAATGATCGAATAAGATGATGAAGCGTGAAATAAATCTGCCACTGACCTATTTCAGTCAGCTTCATGGATACTCTACAATTCACCTGCAAGATGAGGAAACGTGATTAAAACAGCCAATCAAGACTCTGACCTCTAGAAATACCATTTAACGAAAATTAAAACAAGTTTTGCAATGTTAAATGACATCGAAAGTTCAATACAGCCACATTTTAATTTAATTTAAAGCTTAAAAACAAGACGACCAGCGTTTCTCAGTCAGCAGTAGCAGGTTTTATAAGGTTTACATGAGTCATGACCGTGATGGTGATGTAGTGTAGCACAGCTCCCAGCATCACGCCGACCGTCTGCGAGTTCTCGCTGATCAAATCCCAAGAACTGTGGGTGGCCATCACTACGGTCGCTATCACCCTGAGAACCACCAGTGCATGGGTTAATCCGATGATAACCAGCAACTGGTAACACAACAGACAAATGTTGGCGATTATTTTGGGTTCCTCGTGTATTTTTTTCCACATTTTTTTTATGTTCTTACCATGAGCGTGACTAAAACCAGGACTATGGTGGAGCGCAGATAAGAATGTCTCTGAATCTTGGGTTCACAGTTGGCGTTATTTACGATCTCCAGAATTAACTCTTCCTGTGAAACACAAGGACATTTTTATATGTATCGGAAAAGCGTTTGCCACTGCAAAAGTTGACGCCAAAATTCGGCACTAATAAACGTTGTACCTCCTCCTCACACCAGTCGAAGACCTTCCACGCACACACGTAAGAAGACCGATGACGCTTCCACAACTCCAGAAACACAGTAGCTGGAAAACAAGATGGCGACCATCTGTGACCACATCGACTCATTTCAACTTAAATGAGGTTTAAAGCTGTTGAACTTACCCCAGACTGCCATAAACATGGCAAAAGCCACCGTGCCCTCATTATCAAACAGCAGAGTAACCTGTACACGACCCAAAAGACAGATGATTAACATATTTAACATATAGACCCTCTCGCCTCGTTCATATTTAACTGTTCGAAGTTTTATCTCATTATAAAAGCAGGCATTGAGTTGGAGTTGCATGTTATAGCAAGTTTCAGTCAGCAATAACGGGTCCAACTTTGCATCTGAATTTGAGATGCTCACACAAGATTAAGCACATAAAATTTCTGTTCTTCTGTAAAGTTTCTGTACTTCTGTAAAGTAACTGTCAACTTTTACAAAAAGGTCTTAATTTGTAAACCAGGTAAAGAACTTTTCTAATTAAGGCACAACATGAACTTGACACAAGAACTTCAAAATAAAAGTCCCACATAAAAAGCCATAAAAAGAAAATTTATTGCAAAATATTACATCTGTGTGCATTTATAAATAATGCAGCAAATAATTAGTCAGTATATGATTAACTGATGAAATTAGCATCGTACCTTTGCATACATGCAGGTGTCCGAGAGTTTCCATACTTTGCATGTTTTATCACACAGCGGGCACATGATTGTGTTTGAATGACACACCTCCTGTCTGCATCAAACACACACACACACACACAAACACACACACACCATAAGAAAACCAGCAGTGTACAGCATTGTCTAAACTCCACAACCCTGATTTTACACTGAACATTAAGTGTTAACCCAACACACTACCAACACACAAACCAAAATCACAAAAAACATTGAAATTACGGTAACACTTTACAATGAGGTTGAATTGGTTAACAATAGTAAGCACATTAGCTAACATGAACTAACAATGAACCTCTTGGTAAAGTGTTATAGAAATTATATAGCATTAATGTTACTACAGAAAGCATAAGAACATCTATTATATTATATATGTTGAACAGAAAATGTAGTTTCTAGATGTTGCTAAAATTTCGAAGGTTTCATACATTGTAGCCAATAACTCACGACCCAATATTACTGCAATTTAAAACTGATTTGAAACATTTATCCAGTGTGTTAATACAGCGTCTGGGGTCACTGAGCATTAAGTTACTCACATAAGAGGACTTGTGCTGAAGAAAGCCAGGCCATACAGGAAGACTATGAGACCAATCAGAGCAGCAGGAATCAACAGAAATGTGTACCAACCCAGCCACAGGAAGTAGAGGGCCACCTTCTCACCAAGGTAGTTCCTGACCACACATACAATGAGTTATAAATGATGACTGGATGTTTTAAAGATACTTTCCATTTTTATGCAAATATTTCTACAATTATAGAAACGTGTAAAAGCAAACTAGTTAACCTGACGTTAGTTATGGGCTGCCCCCGAAAACAAGCAGACCACCGAGCCCAGCTCTGTTTCAGTTCTTTCTGCTCCTTTTTCTATAAATAATAATAAACAAAATACATAAACAGTTATTGCATTATTACAAAAATAGCACTGAATCTCATTTTCCTATTTCTCACATCATTTGTTGACCTCATGTTGCTCAAAACCGGTTTCAATGGTTACCCAGTAAGTTTGGCTTTAGTCTGAGCGAACTCTGTTTTCTGGTGTAAAAAAAGTAAATCGGTTTACAGCACTTTCATCGCCATAGTAACTTATGTTTTAGGATAACCTGCCCCAGGGCAACTCTAAGTTTGTTCAACATGCTTTGTGCAACTTTTAGAGAATGTTAGCCAACATTCTGCAAACGTTCCCCGTTAGCTGGGAGACAATGTACCTCTACAGCACTGTGATAGCTACAGCAGAGGGAAAGATTTCCAACAAACTGTTATTTTTTAGTCCGTCCCTCACACAAAACATCATATTGAATGTCTTCATTAGAGGTTGCATGAACAACTATGAAACTTGTTTAGGTATTAAGTCTCCGTTTACTTTCATTGTATGTAAAAGAGCATCCGGGACACTCAGCTAAATTATTTTTGCGTTGCGTTTTAATGTTTATTATTGAAATTTGGTTTTGGATTCTCACAGACTTTCTAATGAACTTATTTGCATGTAACGGGCTGCTGTGTGGGCTGTATGTGCCAAAAAGTCTGTGCAACGGGTAGGAAATATATACATATATGTATACAAACCTCATGTAAGCAGAAATGAGTTTCAAACACGTTCTTTTTCATGAGGTCAGGCAGATATTCTGATATACCTACACGAGGAACAGAAAGGCGAGACAGATTAATAAATTAAAGCCTAATGGAAACAAGACATGCTAATTGCTAATGAATTCTCATACTGACGCATAGAGGCTGAAACATCAGTGTGATGAATTCTGCAGTGAGTAGATGAGAAAGAGGCATTACTCACCCTCTGAATCGATCTTTGTGTGATGAAGGATAAAATCAACAATTCGAATCCTGTGAATAACAGCAATAATGAATGACAGTTTCTATGGAAACTTGCTGTATATCGCTGGAAAATGTTAAACAGTGTGTGTGTGTGTGTGTGTGTGTGTATCTGTACTGTATATTACATTACATATACATAATACACACACACACACACACACACAGACAGACAGACAGACAGAGCACAGCGAATCAATTCAAACAGTCACATGAATCAGATGGTCAGAAACAGAAGTTAGAAAGAAGAACAGAGATAAAAAGGGAACAAACAGAAGCTATTTTTGTTCTGGTGGATGCAGTACCTGGTTGACTGTGGTATTGTACCCTGCTGTTCACAGCTCCAGTTGCACGCATCAGACACTTTCAGGAGATACCTGTACATCTCAAAGACCTCTTTTGGTGCTCTGATGCAGTAAAATAGAGTTTCATCATCTCGAATTTTCTGTTAAGAGAAGCACAATGTGTCTAAACCGTACATATCTGACAATATGACTAAAGCTTGAATATGTCCGATTTTAAATAAATATCTTTAAGAAATATGTGTTAAATGTTTTTGTTATAGCTGTAGTTCTACGCACTGATGTTGGATAAACACATAAATAATGAGATCTGAGCTGAGCAACAATGCAACTGGGCAAAACAGAGTTCAGACTTACACAGAATAACTGTGTCAGCAATTATGCAAAAATAACCAGAATATATGAGATACCGATTAGTTACATATTCATATTTTAAGGCGATAACATTCTCTCAATATACCAACAAATTACAGCTGTATTATATTGAAACTAATAAAAGAGTCATTCTCCACAGCAAATAAAAACTACTTACACATATACTTAAATTCTTGGCTTTCAAAGCATTCAGGAAAGCTTTCTGTTTTCTGATGCGAGAGTTGTCCTGATCGTCTGTGTTTTTTGCCACCAAAACATAATCGTATAACAGAGGGGGTTGCTGCAAAGAGACAGTCATCAGTTCCTGACCTAATATTAAACTGATGAAGTTTTAAATATAAGTGTTACTTTATATATAGTGACATTATTTTATCTGTGTTTATGAGCCATGATGAACACATATCGCCTACTGTATGTACAGTGACATCATACTAACGTAACGTAAGTAAACATCACAAAGCTCTAAAATACATATTCAGATTTTAGTTTAGTTTCTAAACAAACGGTTATGCTGATAATATGTTTATAATGAAACCAATTTATAACAGAAGCTCTTGTGCTGTGTCTTACCACAGGTGGCATAGATGGATTTTCAAAGCCATTCTCATTTACAACCCCAAAGGCCTCCAGCAGTTCAATGCTCCCCTGAAACAACACAATGCACGCAGTTCAGAACAAAAACACGATCTAAACTTAAGCCTGATCTTATTTAAACCTGGCTTTTCTGTGCAAATCTCTGCATCATATTGTTGGATTGGCCGGATAATGTGTCCAGAATTTGCTAAGCCTGGCTGTGATGCTCTGAGTGGTGTCTGGTTGTTGCTAAGATTTTTCTTACCTCGAGTAAAAAAAAAACTCTCAAGAGTTTAGCCTCAGGTGCCTCATGACTTCCGTCTACATACCTCATACCTCAAGGGCTATCTGATTGGATATGCACATTCCATTTACGCCTGGCCACGTAAATGTGTCTGCGCATAATAAATAAAAATGTATTCCTCCCACACTATATGCAAATGAAATACAAAATTGTGTTCCAGTACGTAGACAGAAACCTCTATGTAGTTTTCATCGGCTCACACGTTCTTACTCAAATAATGAAAACAAAAGCAGTTGCAACCAGATTATGTTGTTAATAGTAATTTACTCCTTTTATAAACTCACTAGTTCAGTGAAATACCACAAAGTTTTGTGACTAGTTTTGTGAAAACACCTAATCTGAATCTGTCCTTCTATAACATCACATACCAGAAATACCATCACGGTTACTCAAGTCAGGGTTTAACCTTGTTTCTGCATTTTAGGGACTGTTTTTAGAATCTAGTTCACATACAGAGATAATAAGATAACAGTGTGCAGCTATTTATAATGATTTTAACCAACCCTTTCAATTGTTTGTAGATGTCAAAGCTGCATAAACGTTTCACACCAACAGAAACAAACAATAGCTACAATAGCAGATATTTTGTTGGGTTGCATGTGTCACTCAAAGCCAAACAGAGGCGGTATCACAGATACTGTGCAAACAGACGCAGTTTTAACCAAGACACAATTACTTAAGTATTTAAATTACGTGACATTTGCATGCATTTAATAAATATGGTCTCCTATTGTATGTAACACAATTACACAATTAAAAGCATGTCACCAATATGTAATATTTTAGTAATCATTCAAGCAGATAAACACACGTTCGCCTCTAAGTTAAACTGTTTAAATGGCTGTTTGGTTAATTGGTTACGTGTCAAAACAATGCACTAAATCTGAGCTCGACGTGAAGGGTTTGGGTTAGTATTAGGGATGTTAATGTGATCGGTTCATCTCACCTGTCTCCTGTGACCGAGTTTTCGTTGCATCATGGGTCCAGGTGTAACGGAGGTGGGCTGCGGGGGTCGCACCGGATCGCAAACACCCGTCAACGGAGACGATCTCTTTAATCGTTCGCCATTACAACTCAAAGAAACATTGGGAACTCTTTCAATATCACTTCCGTGATGTTATAAGGAACTGGTGTCGGTTTTGGCTTCGCTTGATACTGACGCCGGCGGAATGTCGCCGGGTGGCTTTCGGTCGTGATGTCATCCACGTTTGACCTAAAACACTCATAAAACACAAACTTATAGCCAAACAACTTTATATGTATCCTTTTGAAGCGCTCGTTTATGTATAAGGAATTGTGCATGGTTTGCGTATTTATTTATTTGTTTGTTTGTTTGTTTGTTTGTTTGTTTACTTATCATTTCGTTTGTTTACGGTAGGATATGCTTATAAATGTTTATAAAAAATAAAACATTTTTTTTGTTAATGCGTGTTGACAATGATTTACTTTCACCGTCTCTGATTCAGCGCGTGGCGAGCGCCGTCAATCAAATCCGTTCCACTTGATGAAAGTCCTAATGAATGAAACTCCGTTCCGCGTTTTATCTGCAGCCTCGACTTCCACGCTGCTGCGTCCTTAAATCCATTCCGCTTGCATCCTTTAGAGTCCATCCACATGAAGATCCATTCCGTGTTTTCAGTACTCGCACCTGCTGAGGTAAACGGCGTCTTTATGTCTGTTGATCAGGTGGGACTGGTTGTGTTCACATATAACATACATTATCACTTAACAAGCTGCTATTTTAGTGAATGTTCATCATTTATTCGCCTGTTGCTTTTAAAGGCATCGTTTAGTATTTGTTGGACCATTGAATCTCAGTTATATCGTGTTATCTGACGTTTTTGCTAGGCTAGCTAGCTAATCTATCAATCTAATCTAATGTAGATTATCAGATGGTTAATGAGAGAAGCTAGTTGTTGTACTGGTGTGTGTCTTAATATTAAGGGTGTTACTGAATGGTTATCCTTACTGAAGACCCACCCACATGTTTTGCCTCCGACCCCCATGTGTAACTACATGTGTTTCTATAGCTACTTTAATGCCTCAGAAGTTTATTTTTCCTAACTGCACATTTACTTAGTTAATTAGTTAGTTGGTTAAATAGTCAACCTGCACTTCAACATACTGCCAGTAGGTGGAAGCACAAGTTCTCCTGATAAAGAGTTTCTACATTCATTGTCTCAAAGATTTTCTCTAAATGTTTTCAAAAATCAAACCAGGCAGCTCAGTTTCAGCTCAAATTTTTTGTATATGAAAATGCAAATATATGAAAATAAGGAACAACAAACAAACAGTTTGTTTTTATTTGCGTTGTTACTAATAGTCTGTTAGCAACATTGTATTTTTTTTTTTTAAAGTTACTATAAGTACTAATAGAGTTACTATTAAAACTAAAATCTAAGTGTGTGAGCTTATGTGATCTTTGCACCGTCTTCAGCTCTGTAATCTTATAAACCAGATTAAACACGAGCCACTCGTGTCCTGTTATTACTTCAGTCCCAACCCTCCCAATCCCACCAAAGCCCTCAAAAGGTGGCACACGCCCATGTAACCTCCACCTTAACATATGGCTGTGGAATTTTGAATCCCAGATTGGAGAAGTTTAGGTTTAGGAAACATGGAGCTACCTCCCAGTGCTATTGCCACACCCAGCCTGTATAATTGCTACAGTGAAGGGCCGCGGTCACCACTTGAAAGGTGGCCCTGGCCCAAAGAGTCTATATTGGGTTCATGGGCTCCTGTAGTTACACTTTTGGTGCGGCTAGAACAAGACGTTAAAGATTTCTAGGAAACGACTACAGTTTTCTACTCTATAACTATGTTTTGTGCAATGGGG
>JAZGTK010017138.1:0-12402 GCA_036877625.1 Ambastaia sidthimunki
CTCTTGATTCAGCCACTGTAACTACATTACTTTGACAACAATTGTATTGACAGTTCTTGGTGTAGCACACAATAAAGTGATTTAAAAAGTAGTCCTGTAAGCAGCTTTTATCCCCTGTCCTCACTGACTGGAAAAGTCACAAAGCATGTTGGGTAAGATTCAGAAGAAAGTAAACAAAACGGCTGAATCAGGGAAAATTGGACCTTAAGCTGTTTTTTACAAGAGTGATATCAAGAAGAGAGACTCATTACTCTGCATGTTATACTGCTATGACACTTGCTCGATCCTCTGAAAATGTCATGTGCAACATCTTTCTTTAACCTAATAAAATGTTGGAAGTATCTTTAGAAACTTTACAGAGAGATGAGATGGGAAATCGAGCATATCCAATCCATTTTTCCCATTTCCCATTATTTCCTGCGCCGCAGTGCGTCTGATGACACATTTGACTACATACATTTCATGAAATTCTCCCCCCTTTCCATTATGCCAAATATAAAGACAGGAAGTGCCTCTCGGGAGCCATTAGACTGTCTGTGATTGGTGGGTTTCTATTTCACACGCCCTCAACCAGACAGAGCGAGCGCTCCATAATTCAACTCAGTGCGACACACTTTCTGTGGGCTTTATTACATCTCATGAGTGACACACCGCAGGTAATTATTCTACTGCATCTCTTCATTGTCACTAGAAGCCTTAGAAGTGTGTATTGCCGCGGGCCAGGTAATACTCTCATGGCCTTTTGAAAGTAATCACTGGCCAGGTGGCCCTGCGGGCATGTTGGTGCTGCATGATGCTCTCTGGTAACTCTCACTGCTGTCCACCTTCTAGGACTAGACAAAATTAGCCAATTAGCACAAGGGTGTCTGCAGGTTTTGGCACACTAATCCACTGACGGGTAACAATAATGCAGGGTAGCAAGTTAACGTTAGTTTAGATGTTATTTAGCACCGGGTAACTACAATGAAATGAAAGCTGGTTAGCGGGAAAAATCTGATACATTTATTTCGATGGAGTCAGCAGAGATACAAGGAGAAAACGTTGCTTAACCAGAACACTCACATCATAATTACTCAGTCAGCACTATTATGAATATATCATTAAATGATCTGGGGCTGTACGTACCACGGCTGTCAGATTGCAGAAAGAGCCAAGATGAGCTAAAAGACTTTGGGTCAGATTCAAACTGGTGTTCACTGAATGAAATGTTTCATAAATCTTAATGAGGAACATGTACAATACCTCAGCGAGTGACTCGGTTAGCCCCAGGAGAAAAATATGGATATTTATGGGGCTTGTTTTCTCAGTTCTGATTGGTTGGTTTGAAAATATTATCACTTCATATTGTTTTACCAGGTATCTGCTATGAAGGGTCCCTTGACCCGAATGAAATGTGTGCGAAAACCAATCAAACAGCAGTAGCTTTTCACGCTGTACGCTTGGCAACGCTGTGGCCATCACAGCTGTGGCCTGTGACTTCACATTGTTAATATGATTTTCTCTCCAAACAGACGATATTGCCACACGTACGACGGGGGCCATAATGAGGGCGTTCTCATATTGCCGTGTCAAAAACAGATGGGACACCTCCAAAAATTTGTCACGACACTTCTATAGCTGTCTGGAGATGTGCTGATATAAAAATACAATCAGACTTCTAAGCTCCAGAACTCTCAGATAACCTGGAGAAGCAACCTCACATTTTTTTATACAAAAATAAATTCTGTCACTATTTACTGTCACTGCAAACAAATTTTTTCCTCAGAAAACAAAAAGCAAATGTTTGAAAAACCTTGACTTTGTATGTGGTACAACAACAATTGATATAGGGACCATGTCTGTCAAAGCTCCAAAAAATAACAAATAGGCACAATTAAAGTAGCCCAAACTCTCCATTACTCCAAAACCTGATGCTCTGTAAGGAACAGCTCAAAACTGTAGTCATACATCTCTGAAAATCTCAAAATCATCTTCTCACCAGTCATTTGGTTTGATGAATCATGTCACTAATCATATAATTTATTTGCTGCAGCTGAAATTAGTTTCACACAAAGCTAGCAAATGACTACAGAAGACCTGAAACAGTCTACAAATACTGATTTTTTTGTTTTGTTTTTTGGATCATGAAAGTGATCACTGTATGGAAATTCATCTTCAAACTACTTCTGTTCAACAGTAGAAGAACAGAATTTTCTATTTTTGACTTTCTTTCTCCTAAACCTGTGAGAGAATGTACTGAACTTTCTACAACTTTGCCTAGATCAAAATGTTTTGTTACGTTGTAAATGTTGGAGCTTGACTTAAAGAAATGTGTTTTTGTTTTGTCGTGGTCCATACACCATTTTCAGACGTTGACACCCTCCATTTCCTAAATAATTTCAGCGTCAAACCTGAGCGACTCTCTCACACAAGACACAATTAAACTACTTGTGGCCAGTACGGGGCAAAATGTTGAAACCAAGCTCGAGAGGACCAGAAAAAACACGGCTATTTTCCCATTACACTTGCTGCGGCGTTCCATCATCTGAGTTTGGATTGCCTCCTAAACTGCCCATAAAACAGCTGCAAAAGAAACGACACAATTACGGAAGCCATCTGGAATTACACCGCTGGAGAATGAATATGATTAATGCTAAAATAAACAGATGGCAAAGCGTTAGATCGCTGTTCGACAAGCACATAATGAGAGGCAACCTTAAGCCCAATTATACAAGCAGGACTTTTCTCCAAAAAAAACACAGGGCTGCTTATTGAAGCTATCGCTACAGGACAAGCGCTTGAGACTGAACTCACTGAACAAAACAGACCGGCCGGGCAGACGTCTTTCACCCCCCTGAGAGCAAGCAAGGAAAAAAGGTGTTTGTTTAGCAATGTTGTCGTACAGATTCGATGTTTAAAGTTCCCTGACAAGGTGTCACAGTGCACAGTGGCTTACGAGTATCATGTCGTAATGAGCTGTCAGAACGACACGCCATCATGGGATTAGATTAAAAACAACAGTTCTTTAAGAGTGATTGTGGAAGTCTCAACAACAGCGCAGGGTGTCGAGGGTTCCCGTCCCATGAGACCCTCTGCACCATCTATCGTAAGATCAACATGCCATCACACTCCTACCGTTTTATCTGTTTCCCCGTGTTCAAATTAATGCAAGACATGCCACATGCTCTGAAATCCTCACAGGAAGGGACACAAAAGTGACCTGGAATTCTTTGTCATTGGATCAGTTAGTAATTGACTTGTGGGAGAGAGGCGGTTTCCTCTGTTGTGAGAACAAAGTGCGTGTCGCCTTTTCTTCCTGAGAGTGTAAACAACAACTGTGGAGGAGAAATCGTATCTGGCCTCATCTTGCCATAAAAGCCCAGACATCTGTTCATTCTGCAGCCCAGAAAACACTGCTCTGTTAATATTATTTTCTACCCACCGTGACCTGTTCTGCCCTTGCCAGTGGAGGTGTTTTCACCAATGCCATCGAAGAAGAAAAATATTGTTTTACCACCCGATCTCTTATAAAAACAGTTGATTCCAAAGTACACACCTACAGATAAAAATGATTGCATTTTCCCTCCGAAATGTCCACTGACTGGAATTTAAAATGACAAAATTCTTTGAATTGCTATTACAAATTATGTTTGAAAACAACAACAGACAGAAAGATATTCAACCAAAACTCAACATCGAGGCCACTGCATTTTCAGACGCTGTTTAACCACATACAATTTATTCTGTATGTTTGTGTATTTTGTAAGAACTAAAGACATCTTTATGACAATGCTAGTGTCACACTTCACAAGCAGAGCTACAGCAAAACTTTCAAATGGGTAAACAACATACACGCATCTGTTCCACGCGATATATTGTTAATAGTGTATGTTGAATCTACATAACAGCTTTGTGTGAGCAACAAACATTTGTCTGATGAGTTTAAGTCAGTATGAACTATAGATGCGATTCGTCTCAATGGCAGTTTAGTTGTACTGCTTTGAGCAACACAATGGATGTTTTCTCTGGAAACTGCAGCAATTTGTACCAGCAGAAACATTTTGGGGTTTTACTAAACGTATGCACAGTCACAATCTCCCTACGGGAAGAGGTTGCTAATGGCACATCGTGTATCAGTTCATAAACACAATATGAAAATATCAATAAGTCATTGATTTAATCCTGTCTGGTGTTTCTCTCAATAATGAGGCAAATGATTATTTCTGTTAAAGAGGATATGCAGAAAGTGTTAAGACAGCTGGTAGACAGCTGGATGAGAAGATGCTGTTTTATAATATTTGTCTCTCTTTTGTCTAGTCAACATACAATGTGTTATGTTGACTCCAGTACTATTGTCACATACTGTTTTTAACCAATGCATGACTAATACCTCAGTCCCAGTAATCCATCAAAAAGCTCAAGTACTCACAATAGCAACACAGAACTCATCAGATCATCACCAGATCAGTGATGTGTTTGCAGAAATCATCTAGGCTGAATGCTAGAGACAGTTATAGGTTGGGCTTCCAGGTCTTTGTTGCATACATTGTTTATGAGAATTTGAGAGTTTCCAGTCAATATATGCCGTGTTTTGTGACAATGAGAGTCAATTGTGGATGTGGCACAGGCAGATTTGTTGCTGCTACAGGTGGAAGCCTGTCACATTTTCTTTAATCTGCGACAAAATCTTAATAACTCTTGACTCAAGAAAAGTTCTTTGAAGAACCGTCCAAGAACCTTTACTCATCAGCAAAGCACATTAGTCAAATAAAGTTGAAATGCCTTGTCTTGGCCTGTGTTTAACCTTTAATGATTCATGTTGGTGTAACAAAGATGTAGCTTGTTAAAGAAAGACATTTGTGCCGGTCTGGATCTGATCCACAGTGACATAACAGAGAACATGACATTTAAGTTCCATTGTATTTTTTACCAGACTGGTCTGTTCATTAGCAAAACTTCAGATAATTAAATAAGAAAGCTTATTTTCATTTACCCTGTATGCTCAGAAAATGAATGACTCTGCGCTATTGGAATTAAACTAGGGGTCATAGTGTGACTTAAAGTAAATTTTGTCCCTCGATAAACCTTCAGGGAGGAATTTCCTAATGGAAAAGTTTTATGACAACCATTTGGCCCGTCATGGCCAATTCATAAAGTCTAGCTCTTCAACACAGGCCGAGCCCTGATTTGTTTGTCTGTTTTGTAATCTGATTGGCTGAAATTAAATTGTCTCATCTTTGCATGCTGTTGATTATTAAGAGCTGATATGAATGTTTTGTGTGTCACATTTCTTGCACCAGTGAAACGATCTTTCATCCATTAACTAATTAAAAGCAGCTTTATTATTCACATCGTTACACGGATCACATTTATAATTATTAGCCAGCGCTATAAACAGGAAATGTGGTAATTAAGGCATGGAATCATGCTGGAATCTGGTTTATAGGCTTTGCGGTGCTCCGAGATTAGTTGAATAGTCAATTAAATAGTGACACCCAACTGGGAAATACACTAGCGTGTAGTAAAACCCAAACAGAGCAGCTGAGAGGGTAAAAATGGGTTGAAACCACCACACATAAAGTTTCCCATAGTTCATAGTCTGATTAATTATTAATGGCAGCATGAACCAGCATATCTAAGATAAGAAAGCACAGCTGAACTGTTTAATAACGTGGTTGTTTTGTATGCAAGTAAAAGAAAATTAATCCAGTGATGTTTAGCTGTAGCACCTCATGACCTCAAATCCGGTCTCATGATAAACTAATAACAATTTGTATGAGTTAACAAGTTGGCAAAATCCACAGCTACAATTACTTCCAATGCTACAAAACAACACAATTTCAAACAGCACTGCAATGTGTTTAGCCAGGATTTAAATTTTGGGTCTGTCAACCTCCAAATGACTGTGATCAGAACAGTCTGTGTGCAGAATAAACTCCACAGCATGCAATGTGAACAAAATACATCACAGTTTAAATGCGTAAATTCACTCAAAATGAATATCTGTTAACATCTACTTTACATCTACAATATTTTTAATTAGCTAATGCAAACTATTATGTGTGTCATGTGGCGACACAAACATCTGATCTGCATTAAAGGAGCTGTAAATCATTAACTGGTATGAGTTTAACTGAAGTATTATCAAACACCTGATGCGCACACAAATTAAAGTTATTTAATCCACACAGCTCAGAATAATTACTCTTAGAGAACTGAGAATTGTAAATTCACTATTCTGGTGGAGCTGTTGTGGCAGTATTATAAATGTTCATTGCTAATATTAGCTATGTGTCATAACAAGCGATGCTGTGCCCATGTCTTTAAAATAATGTGATATTTAAGGGCACTGAACTAGACAGCAGTCTAGGTGATACAAAACAGTAACTTTCTTTAAACAAAATTCTGCTGATGTAACCTATGCGGGTGAGGGAAATTAATACTAGCCAATAAGAGCCCAACTGACCTTCACAATCCAATCAAATCACAATGGCAAATCTTCAATGACAGTCTTTGTTCTCTTCTGGCTAAACTCTAAGCTCAGTGATTTTGATTTATGAATGTATTGGGCTACAACGCCTATACGGGCCGCAGTGGGGTTGCCCCCTCACTGTGGCTTATTTGTCCACACATGCCATCGATGCCCGCTGGGGTCATGACCTGGTTGATAAAGATGATTTGGCATAATTGTGTTATCGCCTGCTGAGCAAAGGCCACCACTTTCTAATAAAGCTGAATTAGATTTCTGCAAGCTTTAGGTCAGCCTGCAACCATGTGTGGCAGTTTCCATGAAAATCAATTGGTAGGCGGGGGCGTATTTTGACTTATAATCCCAGTGCTGGAATTCCTCTGCTGACACAAGAAATCAGAGGCAGTCATTATGAAGAAATATGGACAGTCTTTTTGTGCTGAGATAAAGATGTCTGTATTTACGTGTATAATACAGTTCAACGGGTGCTGAAACTGCATACGGTAGAATTCTGTGGCAAGACAGACAGCCGTGATGGCAATTATGGACAACCCAGATATGCGTTGAAGCTTACTTACATGCCTAAAGACCTTGTTGGCTTTCCCCATGTTCAGCACAGCCCTGAAGTTCAGACAATAAAGATCAGCAAAGTTTCCCTCATTTAAGAGTGAATTATTCTGGGTGAGCGATTCTTTAATTGGAGTCTTGTCTACTTCTGACCTGCAGAACTCTGTGGGTCAAATACTTGCTGGGCTGTAAAAGATATAATTCACACACAAGTTAAAACTGTTATTAGAAAGCCAAAAGGAGGACATTTGAAAGAATCTTTGTGCAGAGTTTTTCCCCATACAACTACCGTTTATCAACACCCTACCGATAAATAAAAAAACAAATATATAAGCACCAAACACATTCAAATATAACACTAATAATTTAAATACATGTATAACAATTTTCTCCATTCATACCTTTAACATAAGTTTTACATAAAGCATAAATATCTACATTTAAAGATTTATTTAGTGAAGTTTTTTTTTATTAACTGCCCCTTAAACATTTTACCTCAAACAGCCTTAAAAGTGTTGAACATCTTTAGCCAATTCATGGTATTTAGTAAATACACAATAAACACGCAGAACTGACTGATGCTAAACTCTATTAACATTCACATAAAGATCTCTCCCACACAACACAAACATAAAGCCATCCCTCCATATTCAACAAAACATGCACAGCATTTTAATTTCAGCATTGACACTGAGCCACAATGTTCCATATAGCATTCACAATATTTCAGGTTACACTGCATTCTAAAAATTAAAGGTTCCTAAAAGGTTCTATGTCGGGCTGTATAGTTCCATTAAGAACCTTTACCATCCAAAGAACTTTTGTTCAGTTCTTTGTAGAGAAAAAATGTTCTACAGATTTAAAAATAAAAGTTCTAAAAAGGTTTTTTACAGCAATGCCATAGAAGAACCATTTTTGGTTCCCCACATAACCATTTATGGAACCATATAGCCAAAAATGGTTCATTTACAGAATCGTGAAGCACACTTAAAAGTCTACAGACTACAGAAAGGCAAAAAAAAGACTCTTACAACTCTTACAAATAACTCTTTCCACCTATAAAGTGGTCTTATGGCTTCAGACACGAGTGAGAACATTTTAGGGGCCCTATAGGAGCTGTGCAAGCCTAATGTATATTCAACAGTTTGGGAAAAGGTGATGGTCCCTATTGAAAAGATGTCACCTCATATTCAAGCTGTGAGCTAGCAGGGCAGACTGCCAAGCAGCAGGAGACCACAGTGAGGAACACGGGTCTAACCTGAGGGATCTAAGCCTGGTGACCTTTGAGGATTTGATAGATGCTTTGCTGCATCATCATGTACTACAGCGAGCAAGAGGTCGACGGGTCGCTCGATAAACAAAAAAAGGACAAGGGCAGGAAGTGAATGCTTTCTATGTCCATTCATAATATTATAGGCCAAATAACAGACCTGAAAATTGTATATAGATTTTTGTATTACTGTAATGCAAAAATCAAAGGACCAAGTGTAAAGGCTCATTTGTAGAGTTTTGTTTTATTTAAATAAAACATAGAAAATGTAAACACAAACGGTACACGAATACCCAAAAAAGACAAGAACAATGATTAACATATACACACACACATATATATATACATATATAGTATGTTTATAGTATGTATAAATATGCACACTTGCCTCTGTAAGGACGTGTAAGTGACAAATAAACTGAAGTTGACCCATCACAGGCTAAAAGCCACCGTGAGCAATTTTCACTGCCACATAAAATATACAGCAAGTCATATGCACATAAACATCACTGTAATATTTCCCCTTAATCATAGTGTTTACAACCCAAAACAGAAGGATTTTCAGCCCATATCTGCCTGAGGACCTTAAAATAGTCTGTATAATCCCTGCAGGGGAAACATAAGATATCAAAACATCTCCAAACATTGAGGCACACTAATAATTCATTCAGCTGAGCCATTCCTTTCACCATGACGCTCTGTTAGTGTCGACAGCAGCACTTAATACACACAGCTGAGCATGTGAGATACCACAATGTTTTCTTTGATTTATTTATGATGCTTATTTTCAGGTTAGTTAACGTATGACGCTTCTGACGGGAGGTTCGTTACAATAAGAGCGTGTGCGGCTGGAGGCCGTGGATAAGCTGCTAAATGATGCGTTTCCTGTGGAAGATGAAATGTGTCTTTTTACAAGAGTTGGGTTTCTGTTTCATAGAATTGTTGGTTGGAACGGCTTTATGAGGCTTACGAGTATCGATGGGTTTTTAACTGTACTTAAGTACAGTTAAAACCGAGAAAATGCAAATAACTATGACATAATTTAGAATAGATAAATATGAAATTGTGACCTTAAAGCAAAGTTTATAAAAATTCAAGAAGACCAACATTCATGTAGTTTAGTCCAGAAACAGCCAAAGGTTAAAAATGGCTGCATGCATTTCCTGCACACTATACAACAACATGCTGATCTGCAAATAACAAACACACAATGAAACAAGACAAAATAAGTTGACCTACAACAGGACAGAAGTTTGCACAACATGAAGTACCGGGATAAACTCCCTCTAGTGGGAATGGCTAAACCCACACCAGCAGGTGTTCCAGGTAATACAGGGGAATTCCTGCAGCGCATGCATGAAGACAAACTGGCCTGTAATGATGGAGAGAATCAGAGAGCTCTCAATGCCACAGATACAGTAACAGACTAATAACAGTGAGTCTGCAGGACACAGATGCATTTTAGCCTGAACATTCACAGCTGCAGGGACACCAGGTCACACTGAACACTGTAAACATACATGCAGAGGAGAAAATGCAGGCGGCGAAAATGCGCTCAGCACGCAAAAGAAAAATAAGACCAATCGCAATTCAGTACGCAAAGATAAAAGAAAGAAGAGCAATCAGGATTCTGCATGCGTGTGTCGATGCAGCTGGTTGCATTCTGAATCCTAAACTTTCTGTCAATAGTTACTGGGAGAGTTTTAAACACTAATCCTTTAAAACAAAACACAAACTGTACTGTACACTCAAGGCTAATGTTCTGTCTGTACAATAAATGGTTCAGCTTGAATTACTTGCAAAAGTTTAATACACAGAGATTCAATAAACCCTTAACCAAATTGTTAGCTAAATATCAAGCAAGACCTGCTAATTAGTGCAATCTGTTATACTGGTTATATTTATATACAGATACTACAAGAAAACAAGAAGACTTTCATGTTAAGAGTTTACCATGATTACAATATTATTCAGATCTGAATCCTAATGAGCAGTAATTTATTGTGATCGAGAAATGTTTGAACCATTAGTGTCACTGCAAACTATTTACCTCATGATGCATAACTCCACAAGTAGAAGTCAAATTGATGGCTTCCATATGACAAATATCAAGCAGAATTAAACAGAAATGTTTTATGATGCGTAATGAGCATTTTTCCCAAGGTTAAGATTTAGGTTTGTCAAACTAGCTAGATGAACACAGCAGACTGTATTCAAATAAACAACAACAGCCGAGCAGAAAGTAAAGTTTATGAACCTCAAAGCATGTGTTTGTCAACTTTTACTTTTTGAAAAAAAAAAAAAAGGGGATACGAAACTCACGAAACCTTTTCTTCTAATGAAACTAATGAAAGACACATAGTTATGTTTTTGTGCTTGCACACAAACAACAAAACTATTACTGAGACACAGCAGGAATAGAGCAAGACGTAAATGAGGTTCGTTGGCTGCTACGCTGATTCGCGACGTCCCTGAAGTGTGTCTATTGTTGGAGATTACGGCTGTACGGCAGGCTGACCCAAAAACTCAGAAAGTTCTGAAGACTTGTTGCATCTGCACAGCTTCAAAGACAGAACTGTCCTGGGATCCAATTTAGCTTGTCTTTTTGCATTGTTCTTACCGTAAATTGTTGTGTGTGAATGTGTGACAAAATAAAATACCAACGGAAGGGGAAGAATTGTGAGATGTCTGTGTATTAGCACTGCTGGTGATTCACACACACTTTACTTGTTATTTTCCTGCCCACTGATCTCACCAAACTCTTTACAGCGTCTATTAAAAGATGAGAGGCGAAACTCATGTCAACCCATCTACCAACAAAAACCTACACCAAAATATTACATGCACTTCCTGTTTTTTCTTCTATTGCATTTGCTGTTTTAAGTCTTAGCCAGTCTGTGCTAATGACATAATCAACAGCTCAGGTAACCCCGTACAGGTTTGTGTATACGTATATAATGTCAAATGTATACGTTTTTTGTAATATGCCAGTGTACCGTAAGATCAGAGGCCCCCGCGGAATCCGACCCCCTCAGATCCTCTGAGGTAATGCCACATCTAAAGCATTATTACAAAAGCTCATCAAAAACAACTTTCTTGTTATTCTTTTGTGCTTTTATCTTGTAGCTTATCACCGTGACACAGTTACATATTTAGCACTAAAAACATCAGCTGCTGTACGACAGACGTGTGATTGTGGTTATGTTTTAATTAATGATAACTAATAACAGTGATTAAATACTAATGAAAAAAACAAAACAGAATATAAATATAGACTCAAATAATGTGTCGTGATGTCATACCCCTAAACTTCATCCTTCCCATTAATATCAACAGTTGTCTACATTAGCAAGCTGCACAGCCTTTATTATTATGGCAGGTGCCATTTTTATTATATTACCATTATTTTGTACTTTTTTTTAGGTGAATTATTCTGACGCAAATTAAACCCTGAGTAAATCCAACTAGTAAGTGCTCAGTACTAATCAAAGAAGAGTAAGTATCACTTACCAAGTTGTACAACGTCTTACTAACACAGATGAAATGAAGATTAAATAGCCTTTGTCTGTGGTGGAGTGGAGGACGTTATGTTTGATTAGTTTGGTGTCAGTTTCTGCGGGAAAAGGGTTGTGACCCTGCGGGACTCACAGAAAAGCTCGATAACTGGGGATGGAGAGAGAAAGTGAGCCCGCCGGCAGGAAAAACAATTAGGATTTCAAGTTAAGGTCACTGTTGCTCATTCACTATAGTGAAGCAGAGTTATGTTCAGAAACCCTGCCATGGGCCCTTCAATCAGCAATTTTATCATTTTCAGTTTATGACTATGAGCAGAAATACATTACAGCTGGTTAGCTGTAGTATTTTAAAAGGCCTCTCCAGTCATAACGTGCTATTTATGAATATTTTTAGTAGATTCAGAATGGCTTGCAACATACAAGAAAGTCTACAAATAAAACTGTACAATGAAGTCCATCGTTTAACATATTATAATGTCCATTGATTATGTATCTAAACTATATCAAACTACAGGCCGGTTGGCAAATATGCACTAATATGAGATAATATTGGGTCCCAATGGCCTAACTACAGAAACTTACTAACTCATGAACCCTATCTT
>JAZGTK010017139.1:0-12402 GCA_036877625.1 Ambastaia sidthimunki
TCATTAAAATGATTTTACACATACAGGTAGGAATGTAAAAGTATGTTAGTGTACTAAGTCCAAAAAAGACTGAGGTTAGCCAGCACAAAGACTTTTTAAGTGCACCTTTAAGGACCCTAAAACAATTTGTAAACTACTTTTCCAAATGTGTTATTATGCAAACTGTGTAACATCTAAGCACAGTACACTAATCAGATTAACTGTCAAAACTATAAATGCTAAACTGAAATAAATTATTCAACCTTACTAATCCACTAATTGGTGGTTGGACAACTAGTTGACCATCGTTACACATTGAGAATCATATTTTTTGATTCTCTGAAGTTGACAACTCTGAAGTTGCTTGCCAGACACAAAGGCAAAGTGGCAGTATGGATATTGACAAAAGGTTATGAATAATGAAGGTGGATTGCAGACACAATGCAGTTTGTTAGAGGGGATGTGTGGCAGAGACACAGGGCCGCTGTGCTGACATCACCTGGCCTGTCACAATGAGAATTAAACACCAAGCCAGAGAGCAAAAGACCATCACACTGTCATCAGTACAGGCACCCTACACTGCACTATTCTGCACTTACTCCAAATTGCACAATGGGTTTCTTTTGAGAGTGCCTGTGATACACACATAGCAGCTAGCATATTCACTGCAGCAGGGGCTGTTTATGACAATTTTGCTTAATTATTATCTTGGGTAAGCATATTTAAAAGTGAGTGGCCTTGTTTTAAACTCTGACAGCCTGTAGGCACACTTATAAATGATTGCTATTAAGTTTCTGCATCTACATAACTTACATAAATTTAAAGACTAACTGAACTTAAAGTGTGTTATGGCAGAGTAGACATTTTTTACAAAACAATATTACAAGTATGAGGTAACTGGTAATCATTTTTTAATATTTATAGAACATACACAAGTTTTTGGACCGTATTTATTTTCTAGATGATAACTGAACACTACTCTCTAATTTAAATGAAGTTTAATGCAATTAAGTGAGATCATGTAATAAAGCAGCACACAACTGACATGCAACATACTGCACTGTTGCATGCAGTTACATATTTTAGTTACAGAGATTACATGCTCGTTTCAATACAATCTGAAGCCCTTGGACATACAGTATGTGAGGTAACGGGCATGTTACCTGGTCCTGCAGGGACATGACTGGGTTATTCTTGGTGGTGTTGATGTGGAGAACATGGAAGCGGTTCTTTCCGCACAGGTCATATGCGATGTTGGTGAAGGAGGTGCTGGCAGTCTTGGGCACCCGGTTATAGATGATGATCAGGTCCTCAATTTCAGCTATCGCTGGAGAGTCCCGCAGACTGTCCTGTGTTTGTCTGTGCTCCACCTCTCGCACCTCATGCCTGGCCATGGTGCGCTCTGCAGAAGAGGGAAGATCATATTTACATTTACAGTCATGCTTGTGATTAATGTAATATTGAGTTTAGTATATTTCGTTTGTAAAAAACACAAATAAGCACAAAATCTAAAACAAACCTAATATGCAAACCACCCAGCCAATATAAACCCAGATAACTCATTATAAGAGACCTTAACTAATCAAACAAATAGTTTAGGTCATCCCTGTGCACATTTATGCTTGTGAATTTTAAAATACTCATTCTCATTCTCTCATGCAATCTCTTCTCTCATGCAAAGTCCATAATAATAATAATTCTACCATGAATTACTCTGCAATTTCTATCGAAAACTGCATTTGCAATTTTGCATTTGAAATTGCATTTCTACATATGCAAATCCATCCAGCCATTTATTCATCCATCTATGCATCAAATGAAACATTTAGGTAGTTATAGGTAAAATCACGAAATGTAGTTAAATAGTTAGGTGGGTGATGTCTAGAAAAAGACACCATTTTGCGAATTTTGTTTTAGTGTGCGTCTATAGACTTATATTTTTGGAAGATAGGAGATAGACGGCGTAACAAAATGAGACCGAAAGACAGAAAGATATACTACAGGCTATAAATCTGGGGCAGCTAAGGATTTGTAAAGGTTCCCAGCAGGCCCCCTCAACAACATGTTGATTTAGACAACAGAAAACAGCAGAGGGATGAAAGCTTGAATAATGGAGCAAGAAAAGGAAATAAAGCAAGCAGTTTTCCAGCAGAGCAACTCTGTTCTGCTTTATGTACCTGCCCACACAAATATAATAACTGTCTCGTCAATATGAAAATTCTGCACCATAAAACTTCTCTTCTGCTCTCTTTGCTTTGCCAATACATCAAGAGGTCTACATTTTATTATTATTTATATTTATTTTTATTATTATTATGTTGTGGACTAATGAAGTGCTTAATCTTCCCTCAATGGTATATCGCATGCTGCAACAGATGCCTCATTTCTAATATCAAAGTAGGTTAAATGGGGCTATTTTTAATTTGACTGAATTTTCAATCACGTTGTGGGAGTTGCATCTATTTTCAATCTATTTTTGTTGCACTTTTTATTAGATTTAAGACAACTAGAGCAGATTTGTGGCAGAACATTTCCACAGATGGACAAGCAATTATTACAAAAGGTTGCATATTTGTTCCTGTATGGCATCCAAATAAACAATAGCCTATTAACATGGTGAATAAGCAAATATGATCATTAACCCAGGGTTTACAAATATGAGACATTTCAAATGTATTTACAAATCCAGACAAAAATATATTTACTGTATGAAAAATGAAACAAAACACAAGTAAACCCATGAAAGTTAGTTAACGTTTTCAGCAAAAAGTCAGGGTATTCATTTATCACAGCTCTATGTAAGCTCAATGTAACTGCAATTACATGAAATACAATCATTCATCAAAAGCAGGAAATATATATATTACATTCATGTATAAAACACATTCAGACCCTTTACTGATTCAAGTGCGAACTGCCACACATTCTGTGTACTGATTTCTTCTACTTCTGAGCAGTGTCTTGCACTCCCAGGAGAATACAGCAACTCATGAGGGACTAATAGTCTAACAAAACAAGAAGCCTCATGTGGTTTGGGACATGTGGTAGATCCAAGAAAGTTCAGCGTGAACCCAACAGTACACACAGCCAGCATATTACCAATTAGGTATTTTAAAAAATATTTGGTACTTGCTAAAAAAAAATCAACATATCAGCAATATTTCTGCAGCATTGATAGTAGATACCAAAATTAGCACTTTATTATTATTAAATTATAATAATGAAAAGCATTACACACTAATGAAGACACTGTTTTCCACAGTACAAAGGTGTTGAGTTGCTTATTACAACAGTGAAGAATTCAGGAAAGACCAGAAAGAATTACATTTTATGCTACACTCCGTATCATAATGTTATTATGACAGAACAATGGTATTCCTGAAAATACACTGGACTAACATGTGACTACCACGATACATAAATGTGAATAAGATCGTTCAGTATCAAGGTACATTTATCAAAGGACATAACTGAACAATGGTACTGTCAAAATACTTATTATAAGACAAAAACCAGTAATAAAATAGCAATGCAAATTCATTGTTCATATTTTTTCCCTTCACAGTGTTATTAATTAGTCTAGTGAAGCATCTAATGCACAACAACTGGTATCACAGAAATAGATGTGTGATTTTACACAGTTCAAAACAGACACATTCTAATTATTTAAGACTGTTTAACTAACTGTGTAGTTAGACTGTGTAAACTAACTAAACAGTTCCTGTCGCTCAGTTGGTAGACCAGTGTGTTAGTGGCGCAAAGATTGTGGGTTTGATTCCTGGGGCGCACACACTGATAAAATATATAACCTGAATGCACTGTAACTTGCTTGGATGAAAACATTTATCAAATGCATAAATGTAAATAACCAAGCCGGTATGTCAAACAAAAAACAGGCAAAAGCCCCCTTCCCATTTTTCTGTCTGTATCACATGCTCATTTCCAATACAGAAATGACACAAATCTCAGTCTGCTAATAAACTGCATGGCTACTAGTGGCTACCAGTCCATAAAATAAGCTATTTAAAATATTTATCAAGTTCTAACAAGCCTGCATGAATCAGCTGTACTGAGGACAGTAACCCCACTCAGTTCGATGCCATCAAGCGTCACGACGCACCAAACCAGATTGATTACATCATAACACAGCTGTCTATACTGCGAGCATGCACACGCTCCAGTGTAGAGGGAGCTAAGAGGCGCAATAGTGTCAGAGCAGTGAAAAGTGAGCGCAGATAGATGGATCAGGGGAAGAGTGAACTACAGATCATCTGAGGACGGGAAAAAGTGATGAAGCCTGAAACTCAAGCTTTGCAGGCACTGGCAAAAAACGAAAACAGCTCGTAATGGAGAGGGATGGAGATGGCTAATTCATGTCATTGCATGCATTGTTCATTAGAGCTCCACTTCCCTCAAACTTCATTACGTAATCCCAACCTTTTTTCCATATTGCAGTTTATTAATCAGCGTTCTTTTAAAAATAAAGGTTGTGAATTTCACATAGTAATTTTATGTGATTAATCATAAAAAATATTTCAATTACGCAATTAATTAATCATGCCACCTGACCCATAGGACCAAGTCATGGTAGAACACAATACAATTAGGTTCTACCATGAGAGCAATTCAACTCAAAGTACCACTTTAATGTTTCTTTTGCTGCTACTTAAGGTAACATTCCCAAACTACACTTACCAAGAACAGGCACCCAGACACAGATTAAATTTTTGTGTTCTTGAGTTCTTGTGACTTTTTCCAAAGTGTCCACAAGGTGTACAGTTTATGGGCGGGCCTAACACCATCTTCTACCAGTTGACACACAGGACCTCTTAATGGCCGAAGATGCCCATTTGCATATTTACACAGACAACAAATCACAAACACAATACAAGAGTCTATGTCAGAAAGAACGCCATTACTGTGGACTGTTGACCATAGACAATCTTATGTTAGGCTTAATAATATGGAAATAAAACACTATATTGGCTTCTAAAGCTTTTGCAATGTTCAATCAACATCATCTGGGGTATTTAGCAAATATAGAGATATGCAATGAATTGTGATTTGATTAATTAGCATAAGCAATTCCTCCGATTAAAACGTTTAATCGATTGACATCTCTATTTATTACACAAAGCAGAAGTACAGACGGCAGGGCAGAACCCAGCATGCACGGCTGCACTTGCTCATCTTAATTAGTCAAACAAGCTGCTCTTTCTCAATACATAAACACATTTACAGATGATTAAGCCTTTGATTGTTTTAAGAAGGACATGCATAATTTTAAGTAAGGCTTTTTGGGTTTGGTTTGCTTCTATAATACAAGTAAGGTCTGGTGGGAACTCATTAAAGTCTATGAGTGTCTCTATCTCTCAGTGGTATCCGTGCTGCACAGTAGAGGGCAGCATCCTGCTGTCGGGCTGGATGTCAGGGAGGAGTTTTTCCCACAGGGAGACTTGGCTGTTTCATAGAAGTTTGGGTCTGGAACAACATGGGAATTCTCTTTTTCAAGTAAACTATATATTTAATGAATGGGAGAACAATTATGGTGATAATCTAAGCTATATGGATGTGCACATGTCTGTGAACCAGATATACAGATGTAAATTTACATTTAGGCATTTAGCAGACGCTTTTGTCCAAAGCGACTTACATTGTGAAGAAAACAAAGAAGTGATAAATCACAAGATGACAATATGCATATTAGCTGTACATAAATACAATTTTCCTAGCATACAATACTCCAGTGCTTGAGTGGATTCCTGTGGAAAAAGGGGAGAAAAAGGTTATTTATTTAATTTTTTTTAAATGAGGGTTAGACTGGTGTTAGGTGTTCCCGAAATTCCCGAATTTTTTTTTTAATATGGTGTGGGATGAGGCAGATGCGTGCTGCAATTGGTAGCCAATGAAGGGTGATGAAGAGAGGTGTGACATTAGGGGTGCAGCGGATCGCAGTTGATTCGTGCGGATTCAGCACGCACGTGACCCACGGATTAACCCTCTGGGCTTGACAGTCGCGCAGGCGCGACCAGCTCACTTTTTTTAAGATCAGTGCAAAAGACACTAAAAATGCTCTGTCAATTTTGGTCACACAGATAAGTGATACATATCATTCGAAACTGTGAAGTGTCTACTTTTGTTTTACACTCACGATAGAAACAAAATTTAAAAAACTAACAGGATGCGCATTCTGCATTCTCTCTCAGTGAAGTACATTCTGAAGCGCATTTGAAAATGAACTGTAACTTTGCGAATACTTGTCACACAAACACGAGACATATATCTGCAGAAAGCTTATAATGTTTATTTAAAAATGGTGTAAATAACAAATGAAATGAAATGAAAATGGTGAAAACAAATATTCTCAGTTTATGTAATCCGTATGAAACTAAGGAGAAGTACAATCTTTCCAGTCTCACCTGTAATTAGCGGAGACCACCACATCCCCGCACGATTCACATGGTAATAAGTTTCAGTTTCGCACATTCGCACAAACCTTTAGCTTTCGGAAAGCAAATTACATGCAAATTACATTTGTCTCCTCCCCTTTTTTGCTAATCCAAAAAATGGTCCGATCCGTGACTCAAAAACCGTAATGTGATCCGAACCGTGAGTTTTGTGATCCGTTGCACCACTATGTGACATGGGCTCTTTTTGGCTCTTTGAAGACCAGACAAGCTGCTGCGTTTTGGATCAGTTGTGATGATTTGAGTGCTCGTGCTGGAAGGCCAGCCAATAGAGCATTGCAGTAATCCAGCCTAGAAATGACAATGGCCTGGACAAAAAGTTGTGTGTATGTACGGTAAGATATGGTCGGATTTTTCTAATATTATATAGGGCAAATCTGCAGAAATGTGTTGTTTTGGTAATGTGGTCATAGAATGTTAGTTGGTCGTCAAAAATTACACCTAGGTTTCTGGCTGTCCGTGTTGGTGGTGGAACCGAGCTGGATTGTTAAACTATAAGAGGCAGCAGGGTAACCCGGAAAGACCAGAAGTTCAGTCTTGGCAAGGTTGAGCTGAAGATGGTGATTTGCCATCCAGACCGAGATGTCTTACAGACAGGCTGATATACGTGCCATTACTGTGGGATCATCAGGGTTGAAGGAGAAGAAAATCTGTGTGTCATCAGCATAAGAGTGATATTGGAAGCCATGTGATTGTATGATAGGACACAGTAATGTTGTGTAAATGGAGAAGAGCAGTGGGCCAAGGACTGATCCTTGAGGGACCCCAGTGACCATGTGGTGTGGTTTGGATAGCTCACCTCTCCATGACACTCTATCAAAGATCTATCAGAGAGGTAGGAACAAAACCACTGGAGTGCCGTTCCTTGGATTCCCAGCAAAGACAGAGTGTTGATGAGGATCTGGTGATTGACTGTGTCAAAAGCTGCAGACAGATCTAATAGCAATAGTACAAAGGAGGATTTGGACTCCACCTTTGCTTTCCTCAGGGCTTCGGTGACAGGCAGTTTAAATAGACGTGGTCAGCAACCGTAAGACTATTATTATTTAACAATATACAAGT
Source organism: Ambastaia sidthimunki (assembly GCA_036877625.1). Lineage (NCBI taxonomy): Eukaryota > Metazoa > Chordata > Actinopteri > Cypriniformes > Botiidae > Ambastaia > Ambastaia sidthimunki. The sequence continues at coordinate 7,509 of JAZGTK010017139.1, forward strand.
TGATAGCGTGTGAATGGCTCTGATTGATAACACATGAACACTGTGACAACGAAACCAACTGTATCAACGAGCAACACGAGTATCGTTTTCTAATAATAACATGGTTCAATTACTACAACACGAAAACATGTTTTCACTACCGAAATGCTGTATATAATTATGTATATATATACGAAAGCAATCAACCCCAAATATCAACAGGTAATACTCAACAAAACTGAAACAACGTAAACCAGTAAACAAGGTAAACTAAGCACGACTTACACGCTACTGCCGTCTCTGTTGACTAATCGCTTCTCTGTAAATAAGATGCATCACCAAAATTTGTATATCTTCCTTTGTCAACTGCCACAGTTTCTGTCCATTAAACTCACAGTGAGTGGTGTCATCATAAAAACAGTTCCTTGATCCCTGAAAAGATGGCTTCTATTGGTGGTACTCTGTGATTGGCTAGAGAAACCCTTTGACTGATACTTGCAAAGGATGTCCCTTGGGTTCAGGGTTTGCTTGGTTAGTTTATGAGCTTTAGCTACACTGCTGTGTGTGCAATACGCCTGTTTTTTTATCTGTTACATAGAAGTTGTGTATTCTGCCGAAATGACATTTTTGTACTTGTTTCTTATATTTAAAAAAAACGTTATAGTAGATGTTTCATCAGTGACTGAATTTTTGGACTCTGAACAGCGTGAAATAGACTCAAATAGACTTATGGTTTTCCTCTCTGCTGTCTTTGACGTCACAGCTGAAGAACTAGCCTGGAGCTGGAAGTTCTAACATGAAGAGACTGTGAACATTGGTGTGGTGCCAAAAACCAATCAGCATTGTCAGGGCATAATTTTCCTGAGGTTACAGAGCAATCTGTCATGGCCGATGACTAGAATAAATGATCGTATACAGCTGGGTTGACATTGACAATAATCACCACCATTAATAAACACCAGTCATAACAAAAATCTGTGTCTGTATGTCTACACAGAGGTTAGAAGCCAGACATTCAATGCTGTAGGTATCTTCTGTAGTTGCATGAACCTTCTGGCTTTCAAATACAAAAGAAACTTGTCTGTGGAGAGTAATATCACTGCAGCTAAGCTTCAAGAAATGAACAAGATTCTATGAGTTGTGCTTGGGGCCTGCAAGAAATGAGAGCTCTTTCACCCTAACATTTGCCCTTGAGCTATGCCCAGTCCCTTACCTTTATTACTATTCTAATCCAGTGCTTCTTCACAGCAGAGAAAGCTTTAGATATTTCATATGCCTCCACGCAGTCATGGTTGCAAAAGTGCCACTACAAAGTGTTTAACTGCAGCAATTTGAGCTTGTTGCTATTCTCATGGGGCAGAACTGCAGCACTCACGTTTATCTCAGGTACCACATGCAGCGGGCAGAATGTTCATGTCTGTTAACATCCTTTAGAAGTTTGTGATTAATAGAGCAGATATCTAATAATGACAGCAGTCAGCAAACGTAAGCAAGCACATCAGCAGGCAGCACATATGAGTGCGCTCTAGATAAGACAGTCTCTCTGTTGTGTTTGAAGCTCATTCAAACATGACAGTTAGGTTAGAAACAAAAGACAGGTTTCTTCCTTGAAGCTGAAAAAAAACTTCTGACATGCTTTACTGTGCCTAAATCAATTGCTTTTCATATCCTCTTCAGGAGGAAAATATTTTTTTTTATGATTTACAGATTTACAGGTGTCACATCTTAATATATTTGCTCTTAAAAGATCAAACAAGGTTTTTCAAGCAGAACTAATGTTTTTCAGCAGTTCAAAGAAAAAAATGTATGTACATATTTTAAGAACTTGAGCCAGTGTTTGAATATGTTAATTGACAGAATGACTATGGGCCAATCATTTGTATTCTGAGGCCCGGCTTTCATGTGGGATCGATTGGGATCAATTCTGAATAAAAACCTCTTTTATCAATTGATTTGGTTGGCGAGCTGTGCAGAGAATGATGCAACTATAAACAGATATCTGAAAACCCTGCAGTGGCACCCACCCACCAATGTATACTTAGACCTATGCCTGAAGGCGTCATAGCATCCTACCCTCCTCAGATCCTGGAGCGTTTCCGTGTCAGGCATGAGCAATCACAACAGCATGATGCCAGTGTTTTAGAAAAAAACATCATGTCTTGCAGGCTATACATTTACAGGTCCACAGTCTAGCTTTTTAACCTTCCTAACCACCAAAACAACAGGGTGCCAGGTGGTAGATTCTCCAAGGTAATCAAGTTGATGTAATTCAAGGCAGGCAGGACTGCTGACATTATCGGAACATAAAGCAAAGCTGAGATTAATGTCTGATAGTAGTCTGATGAGGCTGTAGAAGGGGAAGGGCCAGTGAAATGGACTGATCCCAATAACCTCTGCTGATTTAATTAGATACAAGCATATTTATCACCCATCTGTCATAGAGGAAGAGCATGGAGGACAGTAGCCAGGAGACAGTACATTATCTCACCACACCTGGCTCAGTAAAGAACCACCTGTCTCACAGGCCAATACCATTGATTGGCGACTCGCCCTCTTCCTGATTAAATGTCTAAAATTTATTGTATGACAACTTGCAGCCTCATCGCTAATACACACTCCTTATTCCTCTCTATCTCTTTCTCTTTCTGTTTGTTTGTAGTCTACTTTTAATCATTTTTAGCATTTTTTGTGAAAAACTGAGAAAATAGGTCAGTTTGTTACATTGAAAGTATTTGAGCATCTGCAGTTACAGCCATGACTGATGTGTGCAACTATAATCAACAAAATAAAACACTACTTAAAAAGAGCTGTCTGGTGTTATGTATTACTGAAAAAGAAATATCTGAAAAGGTTTATTGATTTGGTGTATTTTCAGTCTTTTCTAAGATGGAAAATGACTCCTAAAAATAACAGCTGAAAGACATTACACATGCATTACACATTACAGAGTAATCAAAGAAAGATTACCAGAAGACAAAATGAGAACATGATAGTAAACAATAACTCTAAAGAGCCAACAATAACTTCATCAGCTTTAAATGTACGCAGATTTGTGTAATGACCTGGAAACATGCCTTGGCTTAAACAAAAATTCCTTGTTCTTCAAGTATTGGTGTATAATTTTGATCATCAGTACTGTTTTGTCACACTTTTGTTCTGTTGTTAGCAGTAATGTCTCATTTCACTGCAATTAAGCAGAGCTTGATGCCTTCTCGTAATCTGGTGTCTCACTACCAATCGGGATGTGACTAGAAACCATGGCAAACTTATAATGGCCATTTAACAAGAAACTGCTCCGTTCGCAAGCACTCACCTATTTCTCACTTCCATTAGTCTGATGCTTTAAACGATTCCCTAAGTACCGATGATAAACATTGCTGATGACACCCATAATGACAGCCACTGCCGGTTCAGGGCACTTTATGTCCACAGAAGATGACATGAAGAGAGAAACAAGGCAGTTGTCTGTGAAGGTCAGAGTCCAACTGAGCTGAATGACGTTAAATGACTGGAGACCTGCTCTGAGATTGGATTCATTACTGAGACAACTCAGTCTTGGTTATAAAGTAAGGTTGGCAAAAAGGTGGACCCCTAACCACAAACCTTAATTCCTTGTGGCAAGTGGTACTTCAATTTCTTCAACAAAATGCATTTTCCCTGTCATTTGCACTTCGCTTAGCAATAATACCATTCATGTACACTCATTGTACACTGGTGCTTGCTAAGGTAAGAGTTATTATTGCTCATAGTTAGAGACCCTTTCTTGACATTTGTTTTATGCTACTCCAGAAATTGTATGTAGGCTAAAACAGAACATTTTTATATGTATAAATATATATAATAGTCTATATACAATTTAATATAGTGGCTCCCCATCCATATTTCAAACAACCCTGCAAGATTGCATGGATTTTGCTGACCATTATTAACATTAAAGAAACTGGTTACCCAACAATAAGTTATTTTAACATTTAATCTTCTACACAAAAGAAGAATTTTGAAGAACGCCTCAACTGTTTGAGTGTCTAAAACTTATAATGCTGAAAAAGACATGAAGGTAGCATTAAAGGAATGATTTTGGTATAATCAATGTCTGACAATGTCTTAAAGATGTGCAATAATCAATAAGAATAGCATTTTAATTCACCATGTTCTAGCATTGTCATGTTCGGCACAAACAACACTAATTGTCTTCAGAAACCTAGCTGACTTTAGAATCGCAAAGAAAACAAATCCATGCAAATCTGTTTAATGCAAAATCCTCCTTATAAACTGCAATAAAATGTTGAGGCACAGCTATGTTTGAGAGTGGGAGGTGCAGAACAATGTGGCTGCATCCTCATTTCATCATTCAGTCAACAGCAGAGGAGTTAACAGAGAAAATTAAACTAAGACAACACTTCCCCTAGATAAAGCCTCAAGACACCAGAAAATAGAAAAGTGAGTGAACTCCTGTTGAACCCGTTTAATTTCAATGTGATACTGTTTTTGTATACTCCCCGTTTATTTATTCATGACAAAACAGGAACAAAGTTTGGCACACAACTGAACCGAAAAGCTTTTCATTTCAGAGCATTCCCTTGACATTTAGCAGACTAACAAATGCTAAATATTAAAAAGCAGAATTCATCCTCCATAAATACTTTCTACCTTAGGACGGGAATATAAAGCTTTGGTCTGTCTTTCATTTTGCTTCTGGAAACTAAGTGAAGCAGACAGACATTCATACTAAAAGCAATCACTATTTGCATGATGAATGTAAAACAAAAAGAAAATGACATTATTGTTGTACAGACTTGGGTTTTCGCATTCAATTTGTCAGTCTTTTCGACCAACCCCTAATTAGAATAGGTCTTAATGTACTCAAAGAACAACACAAACCTCAAATATGAAGGCTTTTCAAATGTTTCAAATT
>JAZGTK010017140.1:0-12402 GCA_036877625.1 Ambastaia sidthimunki
GTCATTATCGTGGGTGTGTTTCTCAGTGGGCATTGGTGGAGGCGTCCCTGTGATGTCAGAGGTGCTGAAGTCGCTCTCTGAGGACACGTAACCTACAGGATGAAGATGTAAATGTTTCTACAGATGGGTGTCATGGGACAGCTCAGTGCTGGAGAACTTCTGCTGGTCTTCAGGTGGGTGAACATGTCTGTAGGTTGTGTGGAGGAGCAAATACAATCTGATGTCATGTGGGAGTATTAAATGTGTGTTTATGTGCATGTGGGTCTGAATATGTGCTTTACAAGGACACAAATGTGTATAATGACAAGTATAACAATATAAAGATGGTTTACGGGGACACTGTGTCCTGGCAGGAAGTGGGTTGTGGAAACTGAAGCATGATGATTCTCTGTGAAATAGAGACAGTGAGAGGTTTGATCACTAACTGTCACACATTTAGTTCTCTGCTGTTTCTGTAGAGGAACCTGCAGACACACACACACACACACACACACACAAACACACACACACTAAGAGCGTGGACAGAGGCAGCTGAACTCACTCTTCAGTTTCATTGTATAAAAAGAGAAAGAACTGTTCCTTTAACATGAAACAATCATCATCATAACCACAGCTCACTGTCAACACTGAACAGCAGAAAGACACAGTCTGAACATTGAAGATTCAGTGTCTGTGTTTATGGCTCGCTTTCTTAGGCTCCACTCCTTCCTGTTTTTCTTACTGATCCAATTATCTTCCTCTAAGCAGGACAAAACTGAGACCCTGTTGTCACATGGGAGAGCAGCAAAGAGAGAGAGACCAGAGAGAGAGAGAGACCAGAGAGAGAAAGAGAGAGAGACCAGAGAGCAAGAAGCAAGAGACAGAGACAAAAAGAAAGAAATGATAAACATGCAACCTTTAAATGACCACAGGAAGTCAGTGGGGTGTTGCAGAAGAGAGAGATTATTTGTCAGGCTGAGAGAAGAGCATTATGGGTACTGACTCTTGAGACGCGGGAGCTTCAATCAGAAGAACCGGAACCACTGGAGAGTCCAGCGGAGGCGTCTGAGATGGTGGACGTGTCTGAGCGTGTAKGACACTGACTCTTCTGTCACAGAGCAGCGCTGATCACACACACATTTCTCACACACACACACATTTCTCACACACACACACACACATTTCTCATCGACTTCTACTGTTCACAGATGAAGATTACAGTAACATTAGTCTGATGATTTCAACAGTACTGGCTGTTTTTAACTGGTATCTTTGTTTAAATGTGTTCATTTGTTCTGCTGTTTGTTAGCTGGAGTGTCACATTATCTAATGCATTTAACATTTACAGCATGACTGTGCACTGATGTTTTCATCAGCTGACCAGTAACTGATTTCAGTGCATTGTGGGCACAGAGCGGGTGATGTGACAGTACAGCACAGACAGCGTCAGTCCTTAAATTATACACACAACAACAGAATCACTAAAACCAGGAGCAGCCAAATTCATTCAAGAGCTATTAGTAAACAAAAGTCTTATTATGGGGGTGCAGGAAGAGATTAATTATGGGCCTTTAAATGTGAGTAAATGTAGAAAATTCTGCATCTGAAAAGCATGAGTTACAATGACCCTCCTGATGATCATTTATTTTAAATACTCTGGGCGGACAGTAATTGCAGGTGTTTTGAAGTAATGAACAAGCAGAGGTTAAATGCTTCTGAGCTGTGATTCTGAAGCAGAAAAACTCTGATTAAACTCATTAAACCCGTAACCTTTCAGCTGTCAGCACTTTTAAACTGAGGGCAGATTTAAACTGACTGTTACCGTGATGACAGCGTCAGATCTGTCAGAATGAATTGATTATTGTGATTATTCTGTGATTATTCTGAGTGTGTTTGTAATATGTTGTATATGTAACATACTTCAAACTGAAATAAGTTCAGCATACATAAGAAATACATGTAACACACGTCAGCACTCTGACTGAATGTAATTACACACTATAATCACACGCGTGCTCTGTATTACACAGCATGTTACACAATTACACATGATCTGAACTCATTCAGTGAACGGTCTGGAATACTGAAACATGTCCACCAGTAACTAAAGCAGAGACAGTAACGATTAACGCAGCCGGACGTTTGAATGGTGACTCACATGAGAATGTGTTCAGCAGGTCTCTTGTGTCTGAACTGACTGTGAGACACTGAACGTTCTCATTTCTGCTTTCATTTACAGCTATTCAGACAGTTAAGCATCGTTTCAATATGAACAAAATAACATTTGCAAACAAATTAAACTTCTCTGAAGCATTTCAGTTACTTTAAACCATCTGTTGTCAAGGTGATTGTTACAGTATGAAGTCAACACAATGTCACAGGTGTGTTAGCAGAATAACAGCTGTTCTTCACCTACATACATGTTCCAACAATGTTTGACAACCGCAATGTCAAACTAGTTTTAGGCTTAATTTTAAACAATATATCTATTGTTTCATCATGTAAAGACATTTACTTACATACAGCAACACACTGTACCAAAATACTGTACAGCTGCCCCATTATTCAACCTCTGCTTTTCACTTACATAAAATCAACCCTTACAGACAACACTTCCTTCATTTATTGTGACCTAGATTTGTGACATTACATTATAATAGACCAAATGCATCTTGTATTGCATTTAAAGACTATCCAGCGCTCTGTGCTGATGGGTTAACAGCAATGACAGCAGTACTGCATTCAGTATTCAGCACTCTGACCAGGTCAGATACAGATGTTGTCACCAGGGGGCACCGTGCTGGTCATGTTCATTGCCTTGTTAATAAAGACACAGTATAAGTGTTCATGTGAACTGCAACATAAAACTTACTAACACTGCCAAACTGTAGCCAACAGGTCACTGATCTCATAATAAAAAAACTATTTCCTTATTAAGTAATTCTCAAGGCTTGATACTGTATCCAGCACGCAGAAGCAATAATAACTGTTGAGAGCATTTAACTTTATCAGATTTCTATGAGGCTCTTGGATCATAAGTGTGTGTAGCGTGTGGGCAGCAGGATTTCCAAACCCCTCACTGTGAAAACAGAAGTATTATTTTCTTGTTAAAACTCAATTACTCAGAGAGCTCTTTGGGGAGAATTGTAATTAGAATATCTGTTTTCCTCTTGATGCTGTAACAACAGACAGCAAACTGGTGCAGCCTGCAGGTTTGTGTCACTCTTTAATCCATAGCTTGAGAATTTAGACCACATAAACAACTGAAAATTACACATTAGTGCAATGAACAATTCCCAAACTTCCCATTTGAAGCTTGCATCCCTTACTCTGCTCCCATTATAGCCGTTAACAAAGGAAAAATTGGGCTACAGTGGCCCAATTTACTCACCCTTAGTGAGGGGAAACTCGCAATATCCGACTGCAAAGTCTTCAGGCTGAGGGCTGATAGCATGCGTGATGTTTTCGTAATGCTGGGCCTGCTGTTTCTGTGAACAAAAGCAGACAACACATTTAATCATTATAAAAACAGCTCACCCACAATTCACACTCCATTTACTGCTGAATATTCCAGCTGCTCTTTTCCAGACAATAAAAGTGACTAAACAGACACTGTTTCACCCCAAAAAGAACCGTAAGATTTCAAGACTTCTGAAGGCATTTGTTTACTTTGTGTGAGGACTGAATAGTACTGCAGCTGTACAGTAATATACAGTAACTTAATAAATACAGCAAAAGATGAATAATGCTAACAAAACACTGCAGCGTTATTACTTTTAATGGGGAAAGTGCAATTAGAGCTGCTATAGGGAAGCAAGCCACGCCTTCTAGTAGAGAGAGCCAATCATTATGTGGGGAGGGGGGGCTGTTGTGAGATACTTTTCAGCTTTTGCTTATGCACAGTAGATGAAGCAACCTGGAAAACTGTGTTTATTTAACACAATTTCAACTTTTAAATTCAAGACATAAAGCTTATGGTGCAGTTGATGTCAAATGTTAACTGTTGGTTGGAAATGTGCTGTTATATTTTAGAGACATTTGTCTTTCCCCATGTAGGTCGCTAGGACTTAGTCCTGTGTGACTGAAATAGCTGCCGGAGGCGTTGCAGATATGGTCACAGAGTGCAGTGACTTCCCTTAAAGAAACTCTCATACAGCACATGAGTCATACAGATCTGTGCTTTTTGCCATTTATATATCTGTACAGCGTCTGTATGAAAGAATAAGCAGTCATATAGACATGAAAACAACATCAAGTGTCAAGAGTCAACGACAGAACGTTTACTTGAGTAATTTGATGTGTTATTGCATGATTTCAAATCAGTTTGAGATATGAAGGCTGAAACTAATGGAAAGCAGTTTTGATGCACTGCAGGAGATGGAATAATCATGTTGCTGTTCCCCTCCCAACCCAGCAGCTCTAACAGTGAAGTTCTGCCGTTCAACTCAAGTCATCTGAAACTTTAGAGAGCTGAAGGGCAGCGCTGGAGTCGACCATCAGCACAGCGTCTCTTTTCCTTCTTGAGCTGAGTGACGACTGCTCTGCGGCAGACAGGGTTATAGATTACCAGCCCACCACATGAATAAATATTCAGCCAGTGAATCGAGGAGACCCGAGGTTTGTCTGGATTAGAAGCAGACACGTCACAGTCTCAGAGCTTTCCTTCATATCATATGGAGAAATTTGATCACCTCTGTCTTACCAGCAGCTTGCTGAGTTAAAGAATCAAATATTTGGTTCTCATGAAGCTGTTTGGCTGTCAAACGGCTTCTCCCACATCTGAGGAAAGAACAAACAAAAGCATCTCAATGGCTGGACAACAGATAAGGCAGAATGTTCATGCAGCACATGCTAATATTACTTGTGCCTAATGATACTTATTTTGCGGTCTGAAAGCAAAAAGTTAAACAATTAAAAAGAAACAACAGAAGACAATGACAGGAAAACACAATCTATAACGGTCCTCTGCTGTAACACCTGTAGTAACCTAAGCAACCGTTTGTAAAGGGCACAGAAAAGCTACTGAAATGCATCAGTTTTTACACATACATACTTCCCTTTAATCCAGGTGTCACATGATCTGCTGGAAGTCTTTCAGCTCCTGCTGTGTCCAGCTCCATCATGTGGGATCAGGTGTGGCTCACAAGTCTCGTCAGACCACTAGAAAGACTGAAAGTTCAGTTATGCTGATCGCATTTAACATTTCAAATCATCTTTCATTTTGCAATGTTGGGCAACATAGTGACACACAGTGACATCACTGCTTATGCAATCACATTGTTTACAGAATGTAATTCAGCACTCAGAAGAGGAGTAAAAACTGTCTTTAACCGCAGTGTGAATGGGCTAAAACTGAAGTGACACCATATTCTGCAGTGTGAACGCAGCCTGAGCACTGCAAACAAATCTATTTCAGCATGATATTAACATCTGGGGGAGCGACAGGTTTTGCGTTTGCCTTTAATAACACCGCATTGAGATTTTGAGGATAAACAACAGACTTTTGTTTGTTTTTTGAAGCAAACAGACGACGGATTGAAATAAGAATTAATAAACCAGAGAAGCAATAACACAGATGTATGTTGCCCCAATCTAATCCATCGACAGGCACAAATGTCGGATGAAAATGCCATGAGTTTATTTAAATGTTTGAAAGCAGCACCTGCTGATTTTAATCTGTGTACGTGGCCTCTGTGAAAATCTCACAGTCCAGCACAACCAATCAGTAATTTACACTGACTTATATCTGAAGTTTTAAACACACACAGTCGGCAGACAAACCGTTTGACCCTCTTTGACTTCTGACATGTTGTTGTTGAATAGCATTGAATCACACTGGACTTCATTTATAATGTCAAAGTGAACACAGATCCCTTCAAAGTCATCAACAATCACAAATATAAAAGCCTAAATGATCGATTTCATAGGTATTCACCCCCTTTATTTACACGCCTCTGATCAGTCGTGCATCCAACTTTTTAAACAAATAAACATGACATGAAAATCCCTGGAAGTACAGTGAGATCAATATATACATTAAGAAATGTAAACGGCAGAAATGTGAGGCAGAGGAGACCACCAGCAACATCTCAGAGATCTCGAAGCGGCTGTGGTGGAGACTGGAGAGACATGAAACAATCAGTGTTTGAAGGGTGATCCAGCTTTAAGAGAAACCACAACAAAAACAGTCGTAAGAAATCTAAACTACAGTTTGCCAGAAGCATGTGGGAGCCTCAAAGCCAGCTGGGAAAAGGTTTTATGGTCTGATGAGAATAAAATTGAGCTGCCTCTCTGTAGAAGGACTCTGCAGGGGCTTGTGAGGGCAAAAGAAATGTAGAAAACACAGAGACACGGCCACTGACGACTTGAGAGATCTTCCACAACCACCTCAAGCGTGAAACCACACTGATGCGAATTAAACACAAAATGTTACTAAGTAACAGCCTGTACCCTTACGAAAAGTACCACAGTTTTATTCAAGTAAAAGTGTCTTAACAGTGTTTTTGGTGTATTGATTATCATTTGTAAACCATGGTTTTACTACAAATATCATAGTTATGGTTACCGTGGTAAAACACTGTTAATTTATAGTTCTCATGGTTTACCTCCAGTTTCTATAGTAACCATGGTTTTAAGTTTTATCTGTAGTAAAAGTGTGGTTCATTTTCATAAGGGCATTTCAACCCAACTGAAAATATATAGACGAACCAGCTGTCCACTCATGATCTGCATACAACCCATCTGAACTTGACCAGAAACTGCAGTCATCACATGTCCAAAACTAACCGAGATCCTTCAAAGAGAATTAAGACTACAGCTGCTGATAGAGATCTACATACTGAGTGTAAATCAAACAATTCCTTTGTGTTTAATAACTGTAATAAATTTCAACCGGTTTTTATTTTGACACTTTTTGGACACCCAGACTTCCTTGTTCAATCTGTTCAGTTATGACAGGCCACAATCTAGATGAGCAGCAGACCAGCAAAATAAACTCAAGCTGATCTGAGCACATCATGTGAAGGATTTTCCAAACGCTTTACACAGTGTGTGCGGCTGACTGGGCCTGGCAGGAGGAAGTGATCCCACCAGGACGTTGACAGTGCAGCTGATGTGAAGTTCAGGCTCTCATCGGGGGTGATGGTGCAGTAGGCCAGCAGGTTCTCCAGAAGACTGCTCAACAGATGAGCCGAAACCTCTCTAGACTGAAAACAGCAAAGCTTCAGACAGCTCTCCAATAACCTGAACACACAACCAAAATAAACCACTGAATGCTGGTACCAATGTGTGGAAGTGAATGAATCTGTAATGTTTCTTTGAGAGAGAGCGTGAAAGGAGACAAATCTTAAGTCTTCTCCAGCAAAACCTTCTGTTGTTCATCTTCGTGGCCTCCTTTAACCTCCAGGTCCAGTTTTGTGATCAGCTCATTCTCAAAATCTAAAACACATACCGTAAGACTTGAATTCAATTCACAGACAATCAACGGACTTGTTTGCAACTGACAGCCGCATCTATCTGAGCTCTGAAATACTCTACTGAGTCGTCTAAAAAGAAAGCTACTTTACTTGACCTTTACATTCACAGAAGACAGCAGAAGGGGAGTCTGTCACTAAACATATATGTTTGGCCTCTATTTCAATTCTACCAGAAATACACTTCATTTCTTTCATACATTATGATTTGAACTGTACAGAACTAAAACACTTTTCAAGGTCATTTCCAGCAAAAGTAGGTGAGGTAATGCGTGACAGTCCTGCAGAACAGAAGTGAACCATGAACCCAAATTCAAAGGTGTGTCTGAGACTGAAGTGATGCAGTGTGAAACTGAATCATGTTGAAGAAGATGGAGATGTTGTTGATCAGACTCCGAGACAAACGTCAACGCCAGGATGGGACCGTTTGCAAACATTCTTTCAGATTGTGGATGAAAAACGCTTGTTGACTTCACATGACTTTCACTGAAGCCATTAAAGAGAAACACACTGGTGTTTTCTGTATGAAAAAACATTTTAACAACAAGTTTTAGAACATTCTGTAAAATTACTCCTCATCACCGTACCTGTTGATATATTCAAAGATAAACTAGTTAATTACCATTAAAACACCATTAAACACAAAGAACAAAACATCACTTAACCTGTGACCAGCATTCAAATACTGACAGATCAGCTAATAATAACAATTAACCCGCAGGTCCTGCACTCACTTGTTAAGAATCTTCTTTCATTTCTTCAGAGCAAAACTCCAGCTGCAAAGACTTGTGGGTAAGAAATGCAATGAGCAGTTGTTCAGAGCTGCTGAGAAAACACAGAAAGAAAACAACTGAAAATAGACATGAAATATGAGCAATAAACACAATTCACAATGGTTATTCCTCTGGGAAAGTCTTTACAGAAATTTACTGCATTTAAGACAACTGTAACTTAAGGACAGTTGGTCGATGTTTTCAAGGCTTAGACATATAGGTAGATATAATTTGTTACAAAAAATATTCACAATAAAATAATATTTACAGATACCACAGATACCACTACTGTATTATTACTGAAATGTAAATGAATTGATTTCTTTGGGGAAAACTAGCAGATGTCCTTTCACATCTTCTGCTCTGGCTACAATCCACACACGACAACAGAACTGCCATATTTTCATTATTCAGACAATTAGCTTGTATTGATATACAGTATGTGGTTGCTTTTGTAATTGAGGTCTTATAGGTGAAACACTCTGTCTGTGTGCGAGGACACTGCATGAATGGTAACTAAGCAACAGAACCTTCAGCTGCCAGTTGGTCTGCAACAGCATTATAGATGTGTCCCAAAAACACAAAGGAATGCAAAATCCAAAAGAGCATCATAACTCACTGTAAATGCAAAAGATATGTGCTTTCAGTTCTTTAGACCACAGCTGCCCAACTGAATCCATTCACATTATTGATCAGTCATCTTCTTTTCACATTTCCAGCCTCTGTCTTTAAGATCTCAGGTCTGGGCTTTGTGTCAGATGGGGTAAGTCATTGCTTTTAGAAGAAGTACACAAACACTTGTGCACAGGAACATTGTAATGTTGAAACAGCACAGATACACCCCTTACACATAAAACATTTGTCTATTTGTGCTACACTAACTGCCTTACGTGTGACTGTGTACTTGACCTCTCCTTTACTAGCCAAACTGACCTGTAGGTGAAGGTGAGCTGCGTCCATGAAGCAGCTGTTAACAGCAACAGTCCATCGCCTGCAGAAGAAGATTCATGATCATCCAGTCGGGGAAACAGGGATTTCTGTGATACAGAGAGGCACATGGTGTTTCGTGTAATGTACTGATATCACAGAGCAGGAAAACAGACGCTAATTTGTTTTGAACACGCTTCTCTCGTTCTGCTATTAACTCGCCTCACTTTAACAGACAGACAGAAACTGAGCCGCATGCGTCGCATCAGTCAGCCGCATTAAAGGTGAATTATTTATAAATCTCTTTGTGTCTGTGTTGATGGATTAGGCCTGAGAAGAAAGCAGGAGACTTACGATAATGTTCTGCCTGGTTCTGAAGATGTATTGAACATTATGCGCATCCTCCACTGATTTCAGGATTGCCGTGCAGTGAAAATAAAAGCACTTTAGCAGGAAGATAAGCTGATTTTGTTCTGTGAGATGTAAAGTGTTCTGTTAAGTGGGGTGCTGGTCTCTCTGCGGGGGGCGAGTCTGGACTCAGGCAGGTGACCCTCAGCACACGCTTCATTATTAGCTTCACATGACCTGATGTGGGACCTGAAATTATGATATTACACAGAATGAGATGCATGAATGAGTGACGATTGAACCCACAAACCATAAGAACCCAGAATCTGTTCTCCATGAATTTGATCTAATAATTCTGCTGCTGTGATACAGTTTCAGCTGAAATGTCAACAGAACTTCAGCAGCTCTCATGTCAACAGGAAGAAGTTAAATGTTTGACATCAGCCGGTCAATATCCACACAGTTAAACAAGTTAGTCATTCTCACATAGACAGACTTTGGTCTGCTTTGCAACTTTTCTGGCCAAGAACATCTCACTCATTGTGTCCCAACCAGATGACAATGTGTAAACGATTTCTTTCATTTCTGTTCATTATTCTATGGATTTAAATAAGTTTTTAGTATTACATCAAAACTGTCTCATGAAGTTGTTGGCCTACTTTATGATATTAAAATATGTGTACAAAGTTGTAGCAATGCTAATATGTAAACTAGCTCTTTACCTGACAGCCTCGTCGTAGCAGCCTGGCAACTTCCTCACGACTGTCTCCCGGTGGACTAATTAAATCGTGCGCTCTGACTCCTGAAAACTGCCAGCCAATCAGAATGAAGCTCTTGCCACGGTTGTGTGCAATCTATGCTAATGTGTCCCCGTAACCTCACGCTGTTGTTAAAGAGGCTGCAGTCATCACAGTGTTGAGAGGAGTTGAACACGGGCCTCAGGATCAGGTTTGTTAGATCGAACATCCGTTTGTCCACTAACAAAACGTAAGAAAACATCTCTGCAGTCTGCAAGCACAGACG
Source organism: Ambastaia sidthimunki (assembly GCA_036877625.1). Lineage (NCBI taxonomy): Eukaryota > Metazoa > Chordata > Actinopteri > Cypriniformes > Botiidae > Ambastaia > Ambastaia sidthimunki. The sequence continues at coordinate 10,523 of JAZGTK010017140.1, forward strand.
AGGGGTTTGAAATGACTCACAGATATCTGAAACCCTACGAGTGTGTTTAGCGTTGATCAACAAAATAAATGAAATGTCTCACCTGGCAATTTGAGAAGGTCACTACCCACAATTTTCACCAGATAGCCGAGCTTCTGTCTCTCCATCTGAAAATCAGAGAGAGAGAGAGAGAGAGAAAGAGAGAGAGAATAATAAGGAGTTAAGGACAGACAGACAAAAGGTGTTAAAATAAGAATAGAAACTATGCATAACGCTCTAGAAAATGTAAATGTGAAAATGTTTTTAATTTATTTATCTGTAAAGTTCTGAGATACTCTTGCTGGTCTTCAATCGTTAGAGGTTAAAGGCATTCTGTGTCATTCAGTCACAAATGATTTTTAACAGCTTATCTGAAGGAAAAACAGTGTATGAGAGTTTGTGTAAAAAAATGATTTCATGCCAAAATTAACAACATTCTCATTTTGAAATGCAGTTCAGTCATTCAGCTGTAGTTTGTTTCAGTGTGTTAAATGTTAAGCAATCGCTATGTTTTCCAGTGATTTATTTTCAGTCTAAATGGAACATCAGAACTTCTGCAGAACCTGCATAATAATGACGCGGCCCATCAGATCATGAAGAAGCAGGAGACTGAGAAGCTTCTGATAAAAAGGAATCTTTGATCATCTTCATTTGGCTCGTGTGTTTGTGCAAATGGAGATTTTCTACAGTCTTTTTTTCTGTCTGCATTGTCAGATCAAGGACAAGTTCAATTATGATTTTAAAGCCGCTTGGAGGCATTTTTTTCTGAGCTCAGACCCAAACTCCACCATAAAACCCACCTCCACAGAAAATCCACAACTCCACCATAAAACCCACCTCCACAGAAAATCCACAACTCCACCATAAAACCCACCTCCACAGAAAATCCACAACTCCACCATAAAACCCACCTCCACAGAAAATCCACAACTCCACCATAAAACCCACCTCCACAGAAAATCCACAACTCCACCATAAAACCCACCTCCACAGAAAATCCACAACTCCACCATAAAACGAAAAAGTACTTGAAAGATTTCAAAGAGGCTCTCTGTATGAGCTGTGTCCTCAGCACGGCCCACAAAATAATTCAACACTTTGGTCAACTTCCTTTGAAAAAAGAAAGATGTGGCACTCCGAAGCAATTATGAGCAGCTTCCAAATCGATACAGATGATGTGAAGGTGAGATGGGTGTGTATGAAGAACAGGTGAGAGAGGACGAGCGTGTGGGACGGTCAGGTGAGAATTAAATCTAGAGGAAAAGGAGTTCAAATAAAAGGCATGAACTGTGACAGGAAGTCGAGAGGACAACAAGAGAAACATTCTTACTGAAAGTAGCGCTGAAGTGTTTGTTGATGTAGCTCTCCAAAATTTGATTCAAGTGCTGAAAGCTCGTCACCATCCAGTCAGATGATGAAGACCTGCGCAGCTAGAAAACAAAAATAAAAACATTAAAACAAAATTAACCCCAAATTAACTTTCCTTATAAAGTCTTTTATCGTGTTCTTTATTTTTAATAAATAAATAAATTCTTAGTCTCACTCAAATGTAATACCCGCAAAACTGTTTCTTTCTGCTTATATAAGCCAGACTGAGGAGGAAAATATCATCTAATGTGAGCAGAGCACACCCGTGCAAAACATGCTGCGGTCAGAAAAGGTCAAAGGTCACACGGGTCACAACCAACTGAAAAACTTTGGTTAAAAAACTAGTTTAAAAAAGAATAAATGAATGTTTTCATAGTCAAGTGCACTTCTCACAGGGTGAAACACTCTGACCTGCGTGTGTGAGTGGGAGAGGACAGCCCACATGCAGACGGTGATATGGGCTGTTATGGCAGTGAGGTTTCTCACATTAAGAA
>JAZGTK010017141.1:0-12402 GCA_036877625.1 Ambastaia sidthimunki
TTAAATATTGAGATTTTTAACACTGCCGGGGTGCATTTTCATAATTGTGCCTAGGGCTCTACAAACCCGCAGGCTGGCCCTGACAAGAACTGTTAAACAATAATGAAACAGATAATGTTTTTCTTGAAAAATCACTTTTTTCTGTTGGTTGATTTATTTAAGTTAGTTCTCTAATAGATTACGATTTTTAAAACCATTTTCACCTGCCCAATAGGTTGCTGTAACTTAAAAGGTATAGAAAGAAGCTTGCAACGCCAAGGTTGAGGTTCGACTTTTATTGGCATCTATCTCCAAAGCACCTTAATAGTGCATTCAAGGTATTTCATCAGCATCTGTGTTTCCTGGGATTGAACCCACAACCTTGGCGTTGCAAGCACCATGCTCAACCAGTTGAGCTAAAAGAGCGTATGTAAAAACATGCCCTTATATAAAATTCTGAGGGCTGTTTCTATTGCTCTCCACAGTTGAAAACAAATGAAGAAACAAGAATATTTAACCTGTTTTCACCCTGTTCATCTTTCAAACGGCCTCCTCTGTGGATGTTTTCCAGGCGTGTGGTAGTTTGTTTTTCTCGTGCTGTTTGAAAGCTGAATTATTATAATTTGACAGAATGCCACAGAGTTCTCTCCCAGTCTCCTGTAGTGTGTGTTTACTTTAAAAACAGATCTGGATCACAAGTGTATATTTAAAGTGGCTGCCACTACAACTTCATTAGCGTTATTACTGTCTAGGAGAAAAACAGTAAAACTCTTGGGAAAATCAAATAAGCATAAACTAGCTTTGCGTGTCTGGAAACACCACGACTCCCTCATATAATGACAAACCTGCCATAAAAAGCACTTTTTGCTTGGAAAAAATTGTATGTGTAAGACAACAACAGCTGTCAGGAAACCAAATTTAAGGGGGTCGATGTGATTCATTTTGTTTGGTTGTGAACAACGTTCCTACAACGTTTCATCCACTTCTCAAGAGGCTCTGTGAAAACGTCACGTGCGTATTGTATTTACTGTCAGAGCAGGTTGTAACGTGTTGAAATGAATATGGAGTGTGAGGGGAAACTCATTTTCGCTGCTGTTCTGATGCTTCACTTTGCTTTCAGTGTCCACTGTGGTGTGACATGCAGAAGACAGTAATAGCTTATGTGCTCTTGGATTTTTATCATCTTTTTTGCCTATTTTTGTGTTTTTTACCCTTTTTGATTGAGTGCCACATTGACTGATTTATTTTTTTTTACTATTGTGATCTCCAAAAGAAAGCATCTACACATTTTAACGCAACAGATTTATTCTTAAACAATATCTTTGGAAAGAATAACTGAATTCTTTAAGACAAAACTCTGAATCTGAACTCTGCATGAACCGAGAAATTCAATGGAGTCAATGAATTAATGCTGAATTCATTGTACAGACGTGGAGCATATAAATGACACTCAGAGATTTAGAAGCCCTCATACATTCTTTTAATGTCCTCAAGAAAAGAAATCTGTTTGTGACTAAGTATGTGTTCTAAGCATTGTGAAGAGACTAAAGATCTCATACTTTCTTTAAGGGAAGAGGTGGTATTCAAAGTCCAGTTTGAGTCGAAAGGTCGGATAAAACACATTTGCTGGCTGCAAGCTGGCATAGACAATTTTCCCAGTGCTGTCACCCAGAAGGCCCAATACTTCATCTCAATAAGCAAGGTCTCTTCATTTATTTTCAGGAGCAGAGGGAAATAGCTGAGAAGATGTGATTTTAGTCCAGAGAGAGGGTCATGTTTCGTGTTGTCAGTATTGCTTGGCACATTACCCAGTTAGGAATCGTTTTTATCCTAAAGCTTTCCACTGTTCACCCTGTCAGGCTGAACCACTCAACAATTCCACCATATCGTACCCCTGCTAACAGGGAACATTCTCAGAATGTTGGACAACGTTCTCCAAAAGTTCTGTCAAAGTTAACAAAAACATTTTTGTGGTAACATTAGTAGAATGCTTTTCCAACAATATACCTAATATGTCAAAAATGTTCTTATAACTAAGCAAAGAAAAACAGACATTTGGGATGTTCCTAAAACTTTCAAAACATTGTTTTTGTTATTCAATGGAAGCATTACAGAAACGTTCTTACAACCTAACATTTTTAGCTGGGACCTTACAGCCTCGTTCTTGTTTGGCTTATAACCATTTTCCTTTTAGAAAGCCATTGGCTTTCTTTGACATCTGATTAGGTCATAGTTCTCCTGCTGCTTATGTCACAGAAAGACAATAATCCTCGTATTTTCTCTCGTTTGTCCAATGTCACCTTCAAAGACCACGTATTCAGAATTCTATTTACTGATGTGAACAAAAAGGACAATGTATTCTCTTGGGAATATACTGTATCCCTCAGGGATGTAAAGTCTATAAGTCTAAAGCCTTTCTTATTAGACAGATATATTACTAATGTTTATGCATGACCTTACATGTAAAGGTTCTTTGTCTTCTCCTCAGGATGACTGAATATTCGCCTGCAAAGTCACTCAACGCTCTTATGACAAGGTTATTTTTGGTAACGAGCTCCAAAGAGCAGCTTTGAAATTCCTGGACACAGTGGAATGTAATTCCAGCATCATCTTTAAGAGTATGGAAATGCTGTCCTTGCAGTAAAAGTAGGAGACTTGTGAAGACAAACCTCAGTCACAAAGAGATTGTGTTGTAGATGCCATCACTGGAAAAAAATTGCGTGTCTGCTTCATTGCCTTTATCACCTTGAACGTGCCTGTCTTCGTTGTGAATGCATTAGCCTCGCATTTAATGCACAGACTCTGTTGGGAGCGTCACCTGCTGTACGTGCTAAAACATGTAAAAGATTGTCAACTAGCTTTACAAGCTGAAAATGACACATGTGGATGCACTAATAAGAAAATGACAAAACTAATTAATTAGATTTGTAGTGAGAGGAAAATTAGGTTTCAGAGGAAGTGTGGGTAGAAATTAGGTCCAGATTGAAAGCTGACAGGTTTTCCTCATAGGAATATACACACTGTTATATACACTTATCGTTGCTTGTTGTTGTTTTCTCTTAGCTTAAGAAACAGCCATAAACTGTGTGTACAGCACCAATCTATCTCCTTGTTTTTTTTGTATACAGACTTTTGTATACTTTCCTGTTTTATAAATAGCTTCTTGTAATTTCTTGTGGTAGTTTGAAGGTTCCCGGTGACAAGCCTTCAAATTTCTTACCAAGTAGAGCTTCTAAATAAAGGTTTACATGTGGGAAAAGGTAGATTCTTCAAGCTGGTGTGATCAAATTGGATCAGAACTGTGTATCTTTTGTGTTCCCTCCCCCGTGTTGATTGACGGGAGTCTAAGGGCGATTTTCATCTCAAGGCTACGACGTTGAGAGATTGACAGATGTAGCTATAGTCAAAAGTAATGCTTTCTTTGTAAATACTGTGAGGTAGTAGAGCTGGAAAGGCTTGTGAAACTAGTGATAAAACCCATTTTAGCCTTGGGCATGCAACAATAAGATTTAAAGCCAATGGGATTTAAAGCCAAACTTACCCAGCTAATAATTTTAGATTGTAAGAAATCCTTAATGTTTCTATTCAGTAACAAAAAAATGAAAATTTTGAAAATTCTACGAACGTTCGAAACTTTTATTTTAGACATTGTATTTACGTATTTGCTTGGTTATAAGAATGTTATTCGAATTTTTTTTAATTCTGTAACTTTTTAAAACGTTATTAAAACGTTACACTAACAATTTAATAATAACTTTTTTGACATATATGATACATAAGGTTAAAAAAGCTCTACTAACGTTACTGGAAGAACATTTTTAATAATTTTGACCAATGTTTTGAAAACGTTGCCTGTTAGCTTAGAAAATCCATTTGAGCTTTGTGATTGCAACAGTAAGGTTTGAAACCAATGGGATTTGCACCGGGCCAAGGTTTAGTCACATTTGTACATGACGACATAGCCAGTGCTGAGAGTTACTATATTCTGTTTGGTACAGTACATTCATTTCTGCAAAGTGTAAAAACGTTGTCCCGTGATCTCCAGACTTCTTCTTTGAAAAGCCTGTTTCACTCTCACTGGGTGGTAGAGCAGGTTGAAATCTGTGCAGTGGATTCATAAAGGGTTATTTCAGCACCCCAGTGAGAAATGAAGTAATGAAGAGGCTTTTGCATGATTCATTGAAGAGATTAGCGTCTGTTGAGAATAACTGTAGGTCGTGAGAAGTGTCCTGTGACCTTCTAAGTGTTTTGGGTGATTGTGGCTTTACTAAAAGGAGCCCTCAAAAATGCTCAGGAAAATCAATACCAGGAGAAACTTTGACACAAGTTTCTTTTGTGAAGTTACATGCTTTTTAGAATCTCAAAAAAGCTGTCATTTAATTTGATGGGTTGTAAAAACTGACCAGCAACCTGTAATGTTTTCATTGTTTTTCACAGTGGTGTAGCAACCATTATACCTGTTTGTCCCGCACCTCCCACTTTTTGACCAAGCAGGAACCTCTGCCAGCTGCAAGCAATAAGCGCTACTCTACATTAGCTAGCACTCATTTACCAGCCTTTCAACAAAGACAGCTGAGTGAGTGTATTTTATTTTAATATTTTTAATGCATATTAATGATGATTTTGTATTTGTTGGTAAACACTGAATAATGGAGGCTAAAAGAATTGTTTATCTTTTAATACGGCAGTTCTGAGTCAGGCTATATGTGGCTCTCTGGGAATTGCTGTGTGACCATAAGCATGGATGTACAGGAAGTAGATAAAGTTGATGTCTTTAAGTCACATGCCTTGTAGAAACATAAAGTGTTTAATGAAGACATTATTTGACTTTCCAACATTTATTTAAATCTGTCCGTATAAGAAAAGACAAGGGACTGAATTCGATCTCTCCCATGTCTCCCTCTATCTCTTTCTGGAAGATTCAGTTTGAATTATTGATTTCAGGAGAAAGTTTCTACATTTAAGCTTTTGCCTTCCCTAAACCACAGGCAGGGTTTTTTGACTAGGGGCAAACTACATTTCAGGAGTCCAGGAGGGGAACGAGTTTTGGTCAGATGAGAACAATGTGTTGACAGGTTCCTGGCCTCAAAACTCTCCCGTGTTGTATGTAAAACACACTTGAGGGGTTGTCGTTTTGTGTGGCTTAGTGGTGACTGGATTTCCTGAAGCGTTTCTTGACGCGTGTCATCTGACTGGAGTATTTGACAGTCAGTGATTGGCTATAGTTGCTGTAGCCAATCAGAGAGACTTTCGGCAATGCTTCTTTTTTGCATTCCATTTGAAATACCTGACAATGTCTTAAAGCTTCAAGGCATGTAAACTGTCATCTGTTCAAACGCTTATGAAACAAACCTTAGGAGAAACAAATCTAAGCCTGATATTTCTACAAGCTTTTTGTGGTAAATCTGTTGTCACTTAATTGAGCTGCTCTGCAGTTTCACTTAGCTTAACATTTAATGCAATATTCATGTAGTTTGAGAGTTTTGTATTGTAACTTTAAGCATTTTGGGTTATTCATGTGGGAGGAGTATGTGCACTTTTCAACACAAAGTAATTAAAATTAATCCTCGTGTGGCTGTGAACTTCATAAACAAAAACTGTTGCCCCTGGGTTTGGTAGGTAATTGTTAAACTAAAGAAAATCAAGACTCAATGAATGTTTCTGAGCAACCATGAAATTTGTATCCTGACAGATACAACAGCAAAATATTGAATGTCCCCGTTTCACGATTTTTTTCTTGTGGAACTTGAGAGGTTTGTCATAATATCTCTACTTGTACATATTTGATATTTAATATATGCTGAGATTTTGGCCATTGAGTTTCTGTGTGGGCGGGGCTACCTGGCACAATGTTGCAAGCATAGAAACTGAGTGACTAACAAATGGACACATCTGGACACAGTGTTGTTATCAATTTATTTTTATGTGTGTATTTGTTTCCTGATTTAAGTTGAAGCTTTACCTTCAACAAATAGATTCATTCAAACACTGAGCCAAATGAGCAGAACATCTGGCCAGCCAGTTCTGTCTTGATATTACCCAGTCATTAGCATTCAGCACAGCCGAGGTAATTGACATGACCTGCTATAACAATCCATGCAGTATATGATTTTGATACACTTAGTGTCAAGAATGGAAATGGAAAAAAACGATTCACTCGTGACTTACTCACACACACGGCTGCAAATTACAATGAATCCTGGGAGACAACGTTGTGTCCTTTCCAGGTGAAAAAGACAATTACCGAGGCACTATTAATTTTCATTTTATAAATGTTCATTTATTCATTTCTGAGAATAATGCAGGCATAACGTCATATTTTGGTGACCTACGGATGGGGCAGCACAGTTATTAGATATGCACGAGGGCCCGTTGATCTGAAACAACTGGATCAGTGATTCCTCAAGTCATGGGCTTTGAATACTTATAAGGAATTATAAATCATGGTGACACACCTGTCTCAAGGCCAGCAAGACTGCAGGAAACAACAGGATGTGTTCCTGTGGTGGTTCATTAAGGCAAGAAATGAACTCCAGGAAGGGGCGTAAAAGGACAAAGTTATTCAAAGAGGAAATAGTGGGCGGAGTTTCAGAAAGTAAATGTCAGTCCTTCTTTAGACCTTTGCATGCACAAATACTGAATCGTGCAACAAACACCATAAATATCTGTTGTTATTTTTGGTGACATTTGATCATGTTCTTTTTCTTTTATTGTATTCTCTACATTTAACAAATACTAGGTATTACTGATTTTTGTAATGAATATCTGTGGTCTTGTTGTTTAGTTTAGTTTTATTGAAGCCTTTTATAAATGGGGGCAAACACAGGCTGAATTGTTTTGCCTGTATTTTGAGAGTACAGATGGTGTGTGTTTGAGTTTTCTAGCACCCAATTGCAAAATAACTCATGACCCACAACTAAAAGCAGATGTTATATATCCCCACCTGCTGTTCCAGTCAAACTCTACATTGTGTCATTAATAGTTGCCATAGTTTGTTTGCCTTTCTTACTGTATTTCTGCTTTTGAAAGACCACCCTCATACAGTACTCACACACACACAGTGATGCATAATTGAGATTTATTCCCTGGAAGGACCAAAGCACTGGCTTTGCTGATTTAGGCCTATTTTAGTAAGGCAAGTTATTTTTTCAGACCATGTTGCATATTTTTCTAACAAGATCTGGCAACATTGGTCTAATGTGGCCTGGGGGAACAACACAACAAAATTAACGAAGCCAATTGTGTGGCTGTTTGTGGTGTAATTTCACTGTGTTTTAGGGCTAATCCCTAATTTACGTGTTGTTTGCTTTGCTAGTTTTATTGTGTTGGGCAGCATTTTGTCATACACAAAATACTCATAAATCAAATACTTGCAGTGTATTTCTGTTGTGTATATATTCATATAGTATACATAAGTGCAAGTCTGTGCATAAATAAGAATATCTTCATATTCTCCTAATTTTATTAATTAGAAGCCCTAATGAAAAATAGACATTTATGAAATTTCAGATTGACTGTACACAGCACTGTACACAGTGTGGATCCTCTCTGCTCTCCACTGCTTGTATTTTTCTCAGAATTCATAAAACATCTTTAAGACCGTTATCTTCTGCCTGCCATATCAGCCCAGAGGATTTTTAATGACTGCTGGAGATGGCAGGATATTTTCTACTATCTGGAGGGAAACAAGAAGGCTAATAATGCCGTATCTTCTGCATTACCTGTCTCTGGATGTCCAATTAACTCCTTTAGGATGAGAAGTAAGAGGGACTCGGCCAGTGTAAACTGTTGGAGTGTAAAACACTTTCTGGTCTTGCATTAAATCCGGACAAAGTCAAATAGAAATGGCATAAGATTGCCTGGTGGATCAATAAAGATATTCTTAAGGGAGTTTTGTCTGAACAGCATCTCACTTCGGTGATAAAAGTGAGAAGGGAGATGAATACCTCAGGGTAGCCTGGCAACAAACAGTGGAGCAGACTGCAAAATATTTGGCAAAACATGCGTCGCAATATTAAGCACTTTGGCAAAGGACTTACAAACAATAGCAAATCACATGGTAATTGCTTCCATAATGACTTTCTGAATTGATGGTTATCTGCTCTTTTCTGTTATTCTTGGGGCTTTCTTGCCATTTTATTGATATTAGAAGTCTAAACATTACGGTAGACATTACAAAGAAGGGGGGAGAATTAGATTAGAATGTGTCGCGAGCCAGATTCGAACCTGCATCGACCGAATAAGCACCTCCACTCCACTGTGTAAATTATTAGGCCGCAGCACTAATTAATTTTATATTTACCTAGCTAGAAAATAGCTTTAGTTCTCAGCCTTGCCAGGTTCAGCATGGGATATGATGCTATTTTGTGCACATTAAGTCATCACAGATGTTTGAAAACAAGCAAGCGTTACTGTCTGTGCTTTACTAACTCCTCTGTATTTCATTCCAAAGCATCAATCAGCACGTCACTCCATACCTGCTGTAACAGATCAGCTCGATAAGGCCCATTTATCAAGCCGTCCTCTATTTAAAGAAAGAGACAGTGTCGATCAATACAAGACTCCCACTGGGGAGAGTTCCACACACTGTTCTACTGTCAGCCAATCATTATGCAACAGTAATTCCCCCCACCCCCAAACTTGTGAAAAGACCCGGTCGTGTCCTCCAAAGAGAATCTTCTCTGCCATACTGATGATGAGATGAATGTTCGATCAGTGCCAGGTTCCATTGTTCCAATTTTTTCAGGAGGAAAGCACAGCTCCCCCAATTTAGACTGATCTGATGAGCTTCTCTTCCTGGCTGCCGTGTTAGGCTTTCCCCTCGAGGGGTGCTGGAGTTGGAGGGGAATGCAGACAAGCGTTTCGAGATGGACAGCAGAGTGAACAGTCGGGGAGGCGTTTGGCTCTGAAGAGCTGGCCGTGATCCCCCTGACAGGAAGATGAAGCTGTCCTTCAAGGTCTTGATGCTCAGAGCGAGATCCTTCCCTTTACATGTGGCGGCAGGGTTTTCCGTCTCACAGGACAGAGGGAAAGAGACGTCAGGTTTTTTAACATCCCTTAGATAAAATGGAGCGTGACGTGGGGGGACCTTAAAAGAGACAGGACTGATAAAGATGGAGAAGTGTGTCCTTTAAAGTGACAGAAAGTGAAAATTTGAAAGGCACATCGTAATGTGGGTCCAAGGCAAGGAAGGACTTGATACGATGGAAATGAGTTTTGTGTCTTAGCGATCGATTTTGTTTTTCTTTTTTTTGGGAAGGGATTGAGATATTTGCACTAAGATTCTGCTGCGTGGAAGGTTACATACAGGGACAAAGAGAAGGAGAGAGACAGAGTAGGAAATGTTGACTCTGAAATAGAATTTGAAGTTTAATTTATAAAATGGCTCTCAAGGTATATTGCGTTCATCTGGGAGCCATATGCATGCAAATACAGCGCGAGTAGAGCAATTGAGACCAACTCTTTTAACGCTTTCCCTAAACAGCTGCTGTTCTAGCTAAGTTTCGTTCTCGTTTTTATTGCTTCAATGTGTCATTTGTCACAAAAAAACAAATTAACATCCAGCTCATTATTATGGAGGTGGTGCTATCGGCTATTACATCTGAGGTTTTATCAAAATGAATCTCAAATATAGATTATACACCCACACGCATACTGCATAAGATGTATATGAGAGGTAATACATTTATAAAAAGTGTTCATTTTAATTAGAATTTTCAAAGAACTCATAAATTAACAAAATCTTTACTTTTTCAAAACCTTACTTTTTCTCCAAGAAAAGAACAAAAACAAATTACATTTGGTTATGATGGAAATGAGAAAATCAAATCAGAACAATTAGATCCAGGATATGTTAAACATTTTAACATAGATAAAGCATCGTTTCAAGACTTAGTTTCAAAACATTGTTTAGAGACTTTTTAAATAGTCAAAATGAGAGTAGTCAAAAGTGACCCTTATTGAACAATCACTCATACACAAGAGTTTCTGATTATTGTTGTTGTTTACACCTGCTTAACAAACTGGGTTTCTGTTACGAAGGTGTGACCAACTTAGAGTTTTAAACCTCAGCAGGAGTTCCTGCTAAATTTGCCTGGCTCAGCGGCTGTGTTTCCAGCCAGGAGTGAGTGGAATTATTGATTGAGGCTGGAGTGAACTGAGGTGGAGGGAAACAGGAAGCAGCTCATGCAGATAACATTGGTGGAGCAAACTCTATTGGCCCTGAAGTTTAATGAGGCATAGACTTCCTACCGCAAATAATCACAGACCCCTGCTGTATCCCTCTTCTATCATCACCAGAAGTCCACACAAGGGTGTGTACGTGTCTATGGGGCGTGTTTAATTGTTAAGCACCTGCATCTATCCCAGCATTCTTTGGTCCACGTTTTCCTGGCAGGTTCCAACTCTACAGAGCGTGTCAGAGACCACTCACCATCTGTTATAATGTCTGTCCATCACCACAGTTTTTTTTTTTTTTTTTGTCATTCATGTCTATTCTGTGTGTCCGGTGTTTTTAGCATGAGGCTTCTCATCACTCACTTAGGAGAAAGGGGGGAGGGAGGAGGGAATGGCTGGTTTCCGGCCTGTTGCCTGCCTGCAGTCATCGTATCCATCAGCGCAGTTGGGCTCGGTCAAAAAGTGACACAGGAGTAGTCCACTTCACAAAAAGTGAAATAGCAGGAGTCTTTTTTACTAAATTATTGTGCTGGAGATGAAAGTCCTTGAGCTGATTGACTGTGGCTAAATTTTATTGTTTGGTAATTTTGGAATTGTTTCCTGGATATCCATGGAGACCTGAGGCAGATCAAGCTTGTACAGTTACCCCGTATTGAATCACAGGGAAGCACAACTTTCATTTTACAGGATCAGGGAAGCAGGAAGCTGCAGATATAGTCAAACTTAAAGCCTCTGCGTGGAGACTTATCACAAAACACACTTTCATCTATTTCTCCTGGAGCAACTTTGTGCAGCAGAGCTTGTTTTAAGCAATATAACGATCGCAGACAGGAATGTATCATCTGCCTGTATTAAGTGTTTTAACTCTGGATGATTATGAAGTTCCAAGAGTTTTTATTTACAGTAGGTATCTCGATTAAATATTGCCTGAACTAAATAGAGAAGATATGAATATATTAATATTAAAGAGTATGTGATTGTGTGGTGGTTAAATTACTGATACAATCACACATGCACTGTAAAAAATCATATAAGCTAAAATGTAGCAAAAAGTGGTAGCATGTAAACAAACATTTTATTAAAGTAAAAAAAATAATACTAATATTTATTAATAATTGACTGAAACAACCTTTCTGTGATAAAGGTACAGTCTGTAACTTTTTGGTTAAAAATAAACAAAAATCACTTATTGAGCAAGTACACAAAAGCTCAATGTTCAAAATGGTCTCAATGGTTTTACATTGTCCGATCCACAACAGTAGGTTTATAATGATGACTTATATTTGAGCTGTGTGATGGATTTCACAGGAAATTTTCAGATTTATTTACAGATTTATTTTCAACAAAATGAAAAGTGTGTATGAAATGAAAAGGTCACCTGCAGTTTTATGTTTTAAACAGAGATGGCGACAGAGAGCCAAATGTTACATATTGCAGCTTAACGTCACAACAATAAACATTCTTTTTAAGTGTCACATCAATTAGAAATTTCTTTTCATAGCAGCAATTGCTGATTTTTACGCATTAACACTGTAAACATGTATGCATGCATACGTTTGTACAAAATGCATGTGTGTACCGTAGTTGCAACCTTGTTTGCGTGCACAAACATGCGTGTACTTCCCAGTTCTACACACTGTGTGGCTCAGTGCATGCAGCTGTGGGCTTAACATGCACATCAGTTCTTCAGTGTCAGTACAGCTGAACACACGCGATCTCAAAGAGCAACGTGTTAATCCTATTGAACATGTTCTGTCTTTACAGAGTAGCCTACAGATACCAGATACTCATTTCTTCTGTGTAAAGTACTCTTCAGATCTCAAGCACTGTAATTACTTTTGTCTGGATGTTGTAAGCATCTGCCAAACAGCTGTTTAGAGATTCACTCCTGATAGATCTGAGAAACAAGGACGGATACGCTGTCAGTGTACGAACACAATTTTTATGGAAGTTTTCATCTTCTCATTTTACTTGATTGAATTGAAAATGTTATAATTGAAGCTTTTAGGTTTGTTGCTTTTTTTAACTAATGTTAATGTGACTAGTTATATATATATATATATGTGTGTGTGTGTGTGTGTGTGTGTGTATATATATGTATGTATATATATATATATATATGTATGTATATATATGTGTGTGTGTGTATGTATATACAGTGCATCCGGAAAGTATTCATAGCGCTTCACTTTTTCAACATTTTTTTATGTTACAGCCTTATTCCAAAATGGATTAAATTCATTTATT